>BQNB010156649.1:0-15245 GCA_026074375.1 Tanacetum coccineum | reverse complement strand
AAAGTGCACAATAACTTCACCATTGAGATTGCTGAGTCTGTTCTGAACAACGAGAAGCAGCATGTCCTCGATAGGGGTGTAAACGATCCGAGCCGAGTCGAGTTTTGGCCTAAACGAGCTAGGCTCGTTTATTAATTACTCGGCTCGAGCTCAAGTTGAGCTCAAATAAACTTTTATAAATTGGCTCGAGCTCGAATATTTTTTTGTTGTTCGAGCTCGAGCTCGAAGCTCGTTTAAGATATTTTACCTTTTTTGTACACTTTCAATAAATTAACTTTCAGGCTTAAGATGCTCGTATAAAAGACTGAGCTTGATAGGCTCGCTTATTAACTCAAGCTTGAGTTCGAAAGCTCATTTACAATTATAAAAATTGTTTTAATGCTCAAATTAAAGTTAATTTATAACTTATAAGCTCGACAAATATTGTTTAAGAAGACAATATTAATGTTTAATAACATCTAAAGCTTAACTAAGTTTTAAAATATGGTGGGGCTTTGCTTATATAGAGCTTTTTCTCTTGGAAGTTTTCCTCTTTAAGCGATGTGGGATAAGTCTACTAACCATGTCCCTCTTATATTTCAATTTCTCTTGTTCTTTTGATATTTCAAACTCTATTCTTATTTTTTTGTCTAAGTATTTCTATTTAGAAAAGAAAAGATGATTAAACTTTTATATATTTTTAATTTTAAAACAATAATGAGATTGTCTTTTTTGGGTAAAGGGTTTTCCCGGTAAATGTATTACTCTAAAAAAATGATTCACTATAAAGGATGTGGGTGAATCCCACATCTCAGCGTGTTACATAGGCAAATTTGTCTTTCTATTTTATCAATTTTCTCACCAATAGGAGTATTACCAGAACTATCATTACTAGGCCAAGTTTGAGATCCCTTCATTCGTACCTAAATCCACATCATTTTTAACCAAGGTAAGCACCTCAAAAGGGTTTGATTTACTAACCTCTTTAGTAGACTCTGAATTATTCTTCTTTATTCCACAAGTGTTGTCACGTCAAAAATGAGATTGTTTGTTGCAACAGTAATATCAAACTGAGTTTAAATTAGATTTAAACCATGTATAGATTTGTTTTATTTATAATGTTATAAGAATGTGCTTTTTAGAATTTAAAACACGTATAAATAATAGACAAAGCAAACACCCCTTAGCCATTAATCAGTATTTATAGCAATATTCTCAAACCACGTGCTTGTTAGAGATCTTCATTTTTAGGTGTTGCATCTTTCTTCAATTGCTTTCGTCACACGCAAGGCTACGTTGTTAAACATCTATTGTTATCGTTTTAGTATGTAACGTTTTTTTTGTGTTCTATGTATATGCTTTCGTAAGCTTACTATAAATTTGTTAACTAAACCTATACTATCAAGTGTCAAGCATTTCATATACAATACCTCATAATAGCGTCTATTTTCGATAAACTATATACATTAGACATCAAAATTAAGCAACATTATATATCGCTTGAGATGTGTTATGATCATCTTATAAAAATACACCGTTGGGTGATTTATACTTTTACTATATGAGTACTCATTCAAAATCATATATTTTAGCACGTAACTTATATCGTGAATCATCGTAAGAGGGAAAGATAACATAACCCTTATTAGCTCAATGTCACACTCAACTTCATCAAATATCAAATTGGTTTAAATTTTATTTTGATACTCCATAATACATGATGTATGTCATGTCTATAGTTGTTATACGTGAATGGCTCGTTTACCAGAAGGATTACAATGCTTTTTACAAGTTTATAAATCAATATAATTTGATTGAAACATGTTTAAAGATCATTCTATAAAGCAAAAGTGTGTAAACTTAAATCACTTGACACGTATGCAAATAAAAACGCACATTCATATGCTTTATATAAGTTTAGGTAAGATAAATAAGTGTATTTAACTTAAAAGAGTTATCATTTAGTTGTTTTAAAAAACTATTAATAACTAAAAAGCAAATAATGTACGTATTGGATATATAAGATAGAAGTAAAAAAGAATAACACATGTTCAAAAAAGAGTAAAAGAAAACACATCCCACATAGAAAGAGAGAAGAAAGAAAAAAAAATAGAAAGCTTATAAAACAAAGTATAAGAAAAAAGAGGATGTTTACCTTCAAGTACATATGTAACTTAGAAATAAAATATTAAGTTACAACAAAATATTAAGTTACAACTTGATTCTTAATAATACTAGAAAAATATATTTAAAATTTTAAAATAAAATAAGTTTAAAAATTTATATATTAAGTGTTGGCTTGTTAAGCTCGAGTAGCTCGTTCGGCTCGTTAAGCTCGACTAGCTCGTTCGGCTCGTTTGACTCGTGATATTTAAACGAGTTTTCGAACGAGCCGAGCCAAATATTAGTTTTCAAAGCTCGGCTCGTCAAACTAATCGAGCACTAATATTTGTTCGAGATCGACTCGAGCTCGTAAGTATTAAGCTCGAGCTCTAGTAAAACGAGCTCGAGCTCGAGTAGCTCGTTAAAAGCTCGGATCGTTTACACCCCTATGTTCCATAATGCCATAAGCCCATAATGGGGTTCTACATGGCTCTTCATTATACATAAAAACCCCAAAAAAAACCAATGAACACAACAACATCACATCTATCTATGCAATGACACATTAAATAAAACAATACATTTTTATAAATATCCGACGACATACATATTGATATTTTAAAAGGCATAATAGATTGCAATCGCATATTCATTATCAAAAGAGATAAGATTTAAGTAAAAGTCGCCAATACAACAAACAACCAATTTTGGATTTATACAATATTCCAATCATATGTAACATCACTTATAGCTTTACAATCATTATCTTCATATATTAAGATTTTCCTTATATAGTTAATATAGAAAAAGGTCACCGAAGAATTTCTATCACGGGTTAAACAAATAATCAACACTAGACGGGTTTTGTTAATTTATTGAGTTGCACATCAACTGATAGGTAAAAATATTTGTTTCAATAGTGCAGTAAATTGGTAATGTTAGTGTGATCTCCGATACTTGTTTTTGGTTAGTTAGAATTGTTCCTATAAGAAAATGGAACTTTTTCTAGTGGAGATTTGGTTTTTAATTGAGCAATATCGGATAAACTAGCGGCACCCTTTGAACCTGTTTATTAAAAAAAAGGAGCGTAAAATGTTATGATGATGGAAAATATTTTACATAGTGTTTATATTTTCATCAATAGTAGTAGTAATCAAGATGATCAAATAACTGAATACTCTCCAAACATGTTTATTCCACTTGTGGTGTAATTTGTTGTTTTTTAATATAGTATTATTTTCAAACTTTTAAAAGGAAGTTTCCTACATGCAGAGACGATTTGTGTGATGGTGGAAAAGTCAATAGTCTACAAACACAAACCGAACAGATTTATTTATATCACCAAAACACTCCTTCCCTTCTTTTTGTAGCAATCCACACACCCTCAGACAAACAAACTGATACATACAATCATGTCTTCAGTCAATCATGACGACTTTGCTTACTTAAAAATCCCCCTTGAAAATATACTCTTCGCCACCAACAACTTTGATGACAAAAATTTCAGAGGCGAAGGTGGATTTGGAAATCATTACATTGGACAGCTCTTGTTGTCCGGTGAGTTGATTGATATCCATGCTCAGAGGTGGAATAAAGAATGGGATGAAAAAGAACAACAGTTTTGGATGGAGATTTTCATGCTTTCTAGTCTCAAGCACAAAAATCTGGTTTCATTAGTTGGGTTTTGTGATGAGAATGATGAGAAGATCATCATTTACAAATATGATAGCTCGGCAAGTCTTGACTACCGTCTAAGTGACTCGATGTTGTTGACATGGGTGCGAAGATTGGAGATATGCGTCGGTGTTGCGCATGCATTGAGTTACATTCATTATGACGAGCAACGCGATTTTAGCATTATACATCAAAACATCGAAAGTGAGGCAATTCTATTAAATGATAGTTGGGAACCCAAGTTATCTGAATTTAGACTTTCCATCAAGATTGAAGCATCTCAGAGGCATCATTCATTCCATGTTGATAATGTTTGGGATAGGAAGGGGTATACAGACCCCACATATTTAGAGACTAAAAGTGCACACCACAAGTCAGATATTTATTCCTTTGGGATAGTTATGTTTGAACTATTGTGTGGCAGGAAATCAATGGTTGACCACCAAGATAATAAGTATATGACTCCAATGGCCATTTTCCATTACAGAGAGAAAATACTTGATGAGATCATTGATCCGGTTCTGTGGAAACAAATGGATCCGCAATCATTCAATGTTTTGGCCGAAACAGCCTATGACTGCATTAATGAAGAACGATCACAACGCCCAAATATAGATGAAATTGTCGCAAGAGTTGTGAGCGCGTTGAAACTTCAAATGGAATGTCAAAGATGTTCTCTATCGTCAGGAGGATATTTGCATCGTGTTTGCCGTTGTGAGATC
Source organism: Tanacetum coccineum (assembly GCA_026074375.1). Classification (NCBI taxonomy): domain Eukaryota; kingdom Viridiplantae; phylum Streptophyta; class Magnoliopsida; order Asterales; family Asteraceae; genus Tanacetum; species Tanacetum coccineum. The sequence goes on along the minus strand of BQNB010156649.1, from coordinate 10,767 downwards.
GATTTCCAGCTTTGGCGTTCGTTCTCAGAATGGGACTAGTGGTTCCTCTTCTATTCGTCTTCCGGGTTTCATTAAGGTTTTTTTTGGAAGGGTTCTTCTACGTTGCTTGGTGGTTTATTTAGGGGATTTTCGAATCGTTCTACTTTTGATGTTAATAAGCCGTCTAGATCGACCTTTTTGAAATATTGTCTACTTCCTCCTTCCTTTCTTTGGTGTAATAGTAGTTTAGTAGAAAGTTCTCTAGGATTGATTGGCTTAAAAACCCCGCAATGTAATATCTTTGTAATTTCTTTTCTAGCTCCTTGCTAGTTTATAAAATTTTGCCGTTCAAAAAAAAAGGAAGGGGTATACACCACAAGTCAGATATTTATTCCTTTGGGATAGTTATGTTTGAACTATTGTGTGGCAGGAAATCAATGGTTGACCACCAAGATAATAAGTATATGACTCCAATGGCCATTTTCCATTACAGAGAGAAAATACTTGATGAGATCATTGATCCGGTTCTGTGGAAACAAATGGATCCGCAATCATTCAATGTTTTCGCACAATCAGCGTATGACTGCTTAAATGAAGAACGATCGCAACGCCCAAATATAGATGAGATCGTCGCTAGACTTGAGAGCGCGTTAAAACTTCAAATGGAACGTCAAAATGATGTAAGACGGTTTTTTCTCTTTCATCTTCTTTTATAATATTAGTATTAACACGAGTAAAAGTATTTACTTGTTACTGTATTTATGATATTATAGGAACAGTCAATAGTTTGCGGCCAGAAAGTATGAAGTTACATCATCCAATTAGACAAGGTAATTATTTACTTACTATTATTCTGACCCCATATATATCACTTGGGTGAATAGTCTTGTTTGGTAACATATAAGGGATCATTGACCTCCATACCTACACGTGTTGGGTACAATGTCAGCAAAGAGACAAAGTCTTTCCTCAAAGATCTTTCTCACTTAAAACTCAGCTGGAAGATATAGAATCAGCAACCAACAATTTTGCTCACGAAAGTATCATCGGAACATTTTGTTTGGAATAAATTCGCAAAGGCCCGTCTCCTTAAATTAATAATGCTGAACAATTCATCGGTATTATAGTAAATGTTTTCTATCTGAGATAAGTAAAAGATGAGAGCAAAAGTGTTTTGGAACGGAATTTCGATGCTTCTCGTCTCAAACATAAGAATCTAGTGTCTGTTATTGGGTTTTATGATTCTAACATGAACAAGATAATCATATACAAGAAGGAGGCCAACCAAAGTCTCAAAACATATCTAAGTGACCAGACCCTCACATGGTGATGTAGTGAAAAAAACGAGATAACTAATTGAATCTGTTGATTCCAACGAATACCAGAAACAAACTTTACCAACGATCTTGAATTCAAACGAATACCGATATCATGCAAAACTCCAACAAATCGATGATTCAAACGAATACCGAAAATTGAGAGAATCTTAGCAAATCCCTCCAAGAATAAACAAGCTTTTATTATCAAACCAACGATATCATACAAAGAAAAGACCTAATATTTTATAGGAAAACTAAAGACTTTTCGTTTTTTTCCCTAAATTTATAACTGACTAGAAATTAAATAATTTTCCTAATTACAATTTTATGATTGATTAATAAGAAAATTATTGTGACTTTTCATTTTCCTAAACCAGCATCATTTTCCTCCCCCACATAAAAAAAACTCGTCCTCAGAGTTTGCCAAATCACTCGTCCCTTGTACTCGTAGTATCCAAATATGTACCCCTTGCATCAAATGTCCTTTCTTTATAATGACTCGACCTCGAACCTTGATCGTCTTAAAACAGAACTTATCGACCATGGGGTGCAGCTATGTAAATAACAATCTTGAATTTCTTTCGAATTAGAAAATTTGAAACGAACTACGGCTAACCTGATAATAATTACTTTTTCCAAATGACAATCAACTCATGTGATTTTTGTATTGATGTATTCTTCAAATCAACATTTGAAGTAGTTTTGATGATTGAAGAACAAAAACCATTAGTCACAACCACGACGTCTTCGATGTTGTCTTCTTCCCCACCAAATCCTCTTTTCCCAACAAATCCTTCTTCTTCCTCAATGACATCTTCAATATCGGTATCATAAACTAACTTGTCATTGATTCTTCTTTATACTTGATATCCATAAATATTGGAGGCCCTTCATAATTCGTCTACCAGCCACACCATAATCCTCTCCTTCATCCAGAAGAGAACATCACCCACACAGAACGATATTCTAACTCTTCGCCTTCACTTCTTCTAGGAAACATCTAATCAGGGAACTCGGCTCTGATAATATTTAGATAGATGATATTATAACCAACTGATGTAGTGAAAGATAAAGAGATAACAAATTGAATCTGTTGATTCCAACGAATACCAGAAACAATCTTTCAACTATCGTTGATTCAAACGAATACCGATAATCAGGCAAACTCCAACAATCGTTGATTCAAACGAATACCGATTATTGAGAGAATCTTAGCAAAATCCGCCAAGAATAAAGCAAAAGCTTTTTATTATCAAACTCAAAGATATCAATACAAAGAAAAGACCTAATATTTATAGGAAAACTAGAGACTTTTCGTTTTCCCTAAATTTATAACTGACTAGAAATTAAATACTTTCCTAATCACAATTTATGATTGATTAATAAGAAATTTATTGTGACTTTTCATTTTCCTAAACCGCATCACATGGATGCAAAGTTTGAAGATATGTGTTGGTGTTGCAAATGCATTGAGTTACATCCATTATGATCCAGGACGAGATTTTAGTGTCATACATTGCAACATCAGGAGCTCGAAAATTTTACTAGATGACGAACTCGAACCCAGGTTATCTGGTTTTGAACTTTCGTTGAAAAATACAGTAGCTCGGAGGCATCGTCTTCTCCTTACTCGTGATATTGTTAAGAATGTATATCTGGACCCAAAATATAAAAAGACTGGCGGTTTGACCCACAAGTCAGATGTGTATTCATTTGGTGTTGTATTATTCGAAGTCTTGTGTGGAAGGAGTGCGGTTCTTCGAGATGAAGAAGAGTTGGGAGAGGGGTTATTACGGCTATTAACAAAATCTCATTTGGATGATATGATCGATCCGCATTTAAAAAGTCAGATGGACGCAGAATCATTAAAAATCTTCTCAGAGACATTGCTGCATAAAAGAGGAAAGAGCAGATGGTCCATATATAGATCAGGTTGTCAAAGGACTTGAGAAAGCGTTGAAACTTCAATTAATGTATGAAAATCCGGTATGAAAATCAACATGTTTATCAACTGTTTGTGATAATAACTGTTATATATATATATCTACTAATGTCCTGTTCTTTTGCAAATATTATTTTAGGAACTTCAAAGGAATGCAGTTGACAATACATCATCCAATCACCTGAGGGTAATTAATAAACAAAAAAGTAAATTGCACGAATGGTCTATGTGGTTAGGGGATTTCTACATATTACATTTGATCCCTGTTACATAACCCTCGCACTCTAAAATGATAAACGACCCTTAACAAATTTATTTATATGGGGACAGAAATCAAAACAAAATCTATCAATTTATTGAGATGACCATCTCCACACCACACAATCAACACCTAAAAACCAGAAATCAAAACACCAACTGCACCAACTACCATGGACCTGCACACTAGACGAGTCACAAATCACAAATCATTTTTAAGCGTATACGTGACTCATATTCAAGCTAAAATTATCCTTTGGTCTGAGATTAAAGTGTTGTTGTATAAATTTTTTCTCTTAACATCACAATTAGTACGGATTGTGAATCTTATTTCATTGAATAATCTATTTAAGTACCTTGTTGTATTTTGAATGTCCACAATGTTGCAGTGGAAAAACTTGGAACACTTGAAGATTGGACTTAATGATATCGAGATGGCAACAGAGAAGTTTGCCGGAAAATATTGCATTGGGTCAGGCGGATACGGTATGGTATACAAGGCACAGCTCGAACATTTTGACAGCAGTTATTCATCTTCCATAGAAGAGAAGAATAAATGTGATCTTCCCAAGAAACACAGCACGGTAGCCATAAAACGCATTAACAATCGAGAAGGAAAACAAGGGTTCATTTCAGAAATTGAAATTCTGAGTAGCTGTAAACATGAGAATATAATCTCTCTTCTTGGTTTTTGTGATGAAGATCGTGATCACCCGATTCTTGTCTATGAGCTTGCTTCTAAAGGGAGTCTTGAGGATTATATGGGAAACAGTGATAAAATGACTAATCTTACTTGGATGCAACGCTTGAAATTATGTCTTGATATTGCACATGGCTTGAATTACATTCACACCAACACAGATAAAGACAAACAAAAAATAATACACCGAGACATCAAGAGTGCAAATATTCTATTGGGCGAAAACTGGGAGGCGAAGATTGCTGATTTCGGGCTGTCCAAATTCCACCCAGCAGATCAAGATGCCAGTACTCTCGTCGCCAGTACGATTGCAGGTACAGATATGTACCTGGATCCAGAATATGAGGATTTTGCAAGGTTAAATAAAAAATCAGACATTTACTCCTTTGGAGTTGTGTTATTTGAGATCTTGACCGGGAGGTTGGCCTATGATCCTATATACACCAAGGTGAATGAGAAGGGTATTGCACCCATTGCAAGACATCATTTTGAGAAGGGAACACTAAGGGAAATTGTTGATCACAAAATAAAGGAAGAAACAGATGAACTTGTCTTTTCTCTAAGTAAAGGACCCAATGAAGAGTCTTTGGACACATTTTCAAAAATCGCATTTCGATGTCTAGCAATGACTCAAGTTGAACGTCCATCAATAGATGTTGTCATCAATGAACTTAAAAGAGCGTTATACTGTCAGGTGCATGATTGTTTTGAATAACTTTTTAATCTCCTCGTATATTCTTCATAGTAGTATGTGACATTTGATACATTATACTTTGTGTAACTAATAATCGTCAAACTTTGACTAAATTAACGATCATACCATTTAACTATTTTTAGTCCTTAACTTTATTGACATATTGTTTTAATCTTAAATATTACCAAGTCCGTGATTCGCCAATAAACCTCCTGACTCCCCCCTCCCATTCTGACCGTGATGTATAAGCTTTGATTTACAACTGTAACCCTGAACTTAGAGACTTTAAAGGAGTTTTAGATGGGAAATAGTAGAATTATTTTTTACTTATCAAATCGACTAATTGCCCGATGATTTGCAGGAGAATCACAAGGACAGCCTCAGACTGTCACTTCAAGACATAAAGTTGGCCACAAAAACATTCAATCTAGACAATCTCATTGGACATGGAGATTTTGGGAATGTGTACAAGGGTCACACTCATGGGGATAACATCATTGCTGCAAAGCGGTTGGGTAGGGAATCTGCTGAAGGAGAAGCTGAATTTATGACAGAGCTTGAAATCCTTATGGAGTTTAAACATGAAAATGTAATTGGTCTTATAGGCTACTGTGTTGAAGAGGATGAGAAAATTATTGTTTATGAGTATGCATCCAGAGGAAGTCTAGATAAGTACTTGAGCGATAATAGTCTTACTTGGGTGATGCGGCTTAAAATATGCATCGATATTGCCATCGGGTTGGAGTTTCTTCATGGAACTGTTTCAAGTCCAGAAATGGTAATACATAGGGACATCAGCAGCAACAACGTTCTACTGTTTGATGATTGGAAAGCAAAAATAACTGATTTTGGGCTTTCCTTAGTATGTCCAACAAATCAGGATGTAGGCTTTGTCATCGACGATGTTACAGGCACAATCGGCTATCGTGACCCACTCTACTCGAAAACAGCCTTCTTAACCAAAGAGTCTGATATATTCTCGCTTGGTGCGGTTTTATTTGACTTATTGTGTGGGAAACTATCGTCTATAGAAATAGACGATGAGTATCTTTATTTACCATTTTTGGCTAAACAACACTATCATGTCGGAAAACTTGATAAGTTAGTGTTTGAGGGTATCAAAGAACAAATTCAGCCACAATCATATACTATATTTACAAGGATTGCCCTTCAATGCTTACATCACAGGAGAGAAAGACGGCCAACATCTCAAGAAGTGGTCATACAACTTAAGAAAGCATTGGAAGTCCAGGTAAATTTCTATATTTTGACAAAACTGGCTAATTTTTTTTTTCATATATATCTAAACTATGGCGTTTAAATGTTTATTAATTGATAAATGTATAAACAGGAGGATTATGAGAAATGGGAGCCCAAATTGCCTAAAGACTATAAAGAAATAATCCAGATGTCAAAGTGCCCTGATGATTATTCTACAATCAAGAAAGAGGATCTTTACAATATCTTTTCGAAGGGAATCCTCCTTCAACAAGACAAACTGGTAATCAGTTCATTCTTATATCTCGTTTATGTTGTATTTCTGGTGCTCTATGCATCTTTTACCTTTTGAAGGATAGTTCATAATCACACATGCATTTATATTACATTGAGTCTATTTTTTTTTTGTATAACAGTTGTTGTCATTCGATGGTGACAAAGAAAGAAACGAAATGGTGTCCGCGGAAATGTTTTCTTACATAGGTAGTTGTCCGCATGAGTTGAAATCTCTTCCAGAATCAAGGTTATTCTCTCCACCTGATGTCTAACTTTGTTAGTATTAAGTCATAAGCATACATATGCAGTGTTAATAGAAGTATAATTTAATTACTTTTTTTATTTTGAATTTAGTTATTCTACCGTTTAATGCATGACAAATTGTACGGTAGCATTTCTCTATATATTTATAATTATGATCCAATTGGATCAAACTTAAGAACCCCTTTGACTAAGTTTACACTTTGCCCCTATAATACACTTACTTATCAAAATGTTAATAACAAGATTAGTCTTGCATACATACATATCAACAATGAGAACTGATGTTGTACATGACAGAATAGATTTTAAAACCTTCTAATAAGGTAGTTGAGGGTCCTCTGATCTCATGACCCTGAATTATAAATTTTGCTAGCATCTTGATAGTGTTTTTGATAATATTCTCACCTTTATTTAAATAGAGATTTGTTTGATACAATAAATTCTAATATAGAATTTAAACTCTTGTTCCAAAAATTACCAAATTAAAAAGTAGAAGAGTATGGGAATAAAGGCTGTGACTGATTTAGACTTGGATATTTATAATATGTGCAGGTTTGAGACGGTAGTGGAGATGTTAGATATTTCCAACTTGTTTATCGAAATCAAGACAAGAGCTCAATTTTTATCTCCAAATGTTGTTTATGGGGTTTATTTAGTCTTCAAATTCTGTGATACAAGAAACTTTTCAAGTAAACCTGTGTATGTTAACCTAAAGTATAGAAAGGGACACGAAAGTCTACATGCATATTTCGCAACAAGGAGAGATGAGCAGTGGATGATGATTGAGTTGTACCGTTTCTTGAATCAGAACCAAGATGACTTTTTTGAGTTTCTAGTTGAGAGCTTTTCATCGTACTATTGTGGAAATGGTGCAGTTTATGTCGAAGGCATTGAATTTCGAGTCATTGACAAAGTAAGTTTGAAAATATTCCTTGGTTCCATTATATGTTCTTTTCTTTAAGTTGTATAAAGGGAACAAGAATGCAGCGTAACAGAAAGTTTCATGTTATAAGTTGCATATCCAAAATAACTGTATACAGGTGAAACATGAAGAGATTGGAAAATTGAAGGAAGTCCAACAAGTCTTGAAATCAGACTTCAAGGTAAGCAGAAACTATGACGAGTTGTTCTGGTTGGGCGAAGTCGATGGAAAGAAACTTCTTGTGCTTTCAGCAAAGGCAGCTTTATACAAATTTTCTATTGTGGATACTTTTACTTCAAAACCACCAGCCCAGTCCCGGTTTGTTCTCTTTTTTTATAGATGGTTGACAAAAGTTTTACTTCCTGGATTTAGTTTCCTGTTCATAAGAAGTATGTAAATCACATAAGAGGATGTAATGATATAATTTATCATACATGCAGATTTAAAGAGGTGATCGAGCTTTTGCCGCAACAAGTATTTCATATCAAGTGTACGATGAAAAGCCAATTGTTGTCACCCGATACGGAATATGTGTGCTACCTACTATTCAAGCTTTCAGAAAACTGCCAAGGAATGCATTGTCCAGTGAAAGTACGAGATATACTCCATCAAGAAAAAAGAGAGGAATGAATTTCTATATTTTATTAAACCCAGACCTTGATATATACATGATATTACTGGGTTCCAAAAAAAGAGTTGATGGATTGGATCGGAGATTCAACTGTGGAAATTTAATTCGGATCTTGATTAAGGATGGACTCTCTTTCTATGAATATGAGATTTACAAGTCTTGAAGGAACTATGCCTGGCCTCATTGTATGTGGCCTCGAGTTTCGGCCATTGTAAAAGAACTATTTAGTCTATTTGTTGCACCAGATAATTATTCAAACTATGTTCGAATCTACCGGCACACTTTCAGGAGATCCCTCGTCTGTGAGATATGTTTACAGCACCATGATTCCTTTCATCTTTACAAGAGACAAACCAACAATTTCACAGTATGTACATTACATTTTTTATATATAAAAAATAAAAATTAAAAAATAAAAAATAAAAACTCCCATAATTGTCCCAGCTAGAAGCCCTTTGGTAGAAAAGCTCATTTTCTATACATGAATTTTCAAAAAGACAGTTAACAAGAACTGTACTAAACTCGTCCTTTGGGCTTCCGAACAACCAAGTTGCTCTCTAATGCAAAATATCTCATCACTGTGTAGCATAACAGTCATATATAGATACCACAATGAGCGTTTCATGACACGTGAACTTGATTTTGATCGCTTTTTCAGCAGGCTGTTCAATGCTTGCATGGCAATGGCTACATGAACGAGTACCCATCTTGTGAAAATCAGGTTTCTTGGGTCACAAAATAAGAGAAAGCTTTAGTTAGATTTTTTGTGATTATGCAGTAAAATATATAGCTTTTAATTAAAGTGTTTGATTATAAAACCTAGAAAGCAAACCAGAGTTGTATGATAGGGTTCCATGGTGGCATACATTTGTATTACGACAAAGAACTCGCCATAGATTTATTGAAGGCCATCCTTGATACTATAGCATGCCCTGCTAACCAATCACTGCCAGTCTAAACTCTAAGCCTAGCTACATCAGCCTTAACCACACCATCGATTCCGGCTTTCAACTGGTAGGTTCTTCTGACAACACCTACGTCACTCAGAATATAAAATCACACAATGTCTGGAAAATGACAGCAATTTGCACATGAAATACATAGTACATTTTAATAATCAGTTTGAAATCCCAGAGGTACGAAAGTAAATTGTAGCTCAGCTTCTGGTCGCAGAAGTAGGTGAAATCGTTAAAGACTACAAGTTATCGTGTACCTTTACATAGAATACACAATGTTCTTAAAAAACAGTTCTGAGAGGTTAACATGTTTGGTTAATGTTACAAAATCAGAGACCACAGAACTTATTCTTCTTCTGGTTCTTCCTCTTCTTGTAGAAGGTTTTCTCTGTTGTCATGGCCCAGGAACCAAGTACATCTATAAGCATACTTGCAACGGTTCCACCCTGTTTGCATGATAGACAAATCATGGAAAAGTGTGGTTCCTTAGAGGATCAGCTGGCTTCACCATATCCCAGATTTCGTCTCGAACATCCTCTATGCATAATTCATAGCTTCCACCCTCGATCCACTTCTGGTGCACATCTCTGAATTGGACATCAGCAAAAACAGCACGGTCAGAAGCTTTCCACATGTTACTTACTCGTTAATGTTTTATCTTTAGCATGTAAAATAAAAAAATTATCATAAATTCCAAACTGGTCAAACGGGTCGACAGTCTTCTAGAGTGTAATGTTTATTGTTGACAACCTTCCACGTCACTTTATTCAAGGATATCACGATATGATTGTTACATTATACTTCATTGCAATCACAGGCAAAACAAATTTTATTGAAACAAAAAGAAGTATTTCCAGTCGAGCTGTAACCTACAAAAAAGAATCACATTTCGACTTTTCACCCAACCCACGCAAGAAAGTACCTTTTTCCAAACCCACCCATTCCCCAACCCGTCTGGCAGTCTAACCTACCCATTTTGCAACCTCTACTTGAAAGCATTACCTTTAAAGTCAGATGTATCTCATACTAGAGGCTTGTGAACGCAACTCAAGTACCACAAGCAGAAAAAGTAGAGATTTCAATTCATTGTTTTAGGAAGGGTATATCAGGCAACATTTCAACTTTAAATGCTTCCCTTCTTTACTTCCATTTACATGATATAAAGGCTGACTGAAACTATAATAGAAAATAAAAAAGATGCTAGAAAATGTTACCTGAAGAGTGTGTGAATATCAGCTGTTGTGAGGAAACCCCTTCCGTTAAGATCTAGAAATTTGAATAGATATGATATACCCTCTGGGCTATCTTTGATGTCTAGCGCTAGAACAAAGTCGAGGAAACTCTCAAAGTCCATCTTCAAGCATTAGCATTTCCAGAGTTGCGACGACGCAAATGCTCATCAAAAGCTACGAGAGAATGAAAAACAAAAGAGCATTTCAGAAATAAAATTACACAGTAACTAAGGTTACCACATTGCAGATGGACATTTTATGCAGCCTGCATTGTAGCCGATTTCCAGATTTTTTCAGGAATTTTCCAGAAAAATCTACCAATAAACAAACCTGTATAACCACATAAAGTGCTACCCAAATACATTACAACTTGTAC
>BQNB010156646.1:0-11897 GCA_026074375.1 Tanacetum coccineum | reverse complement strand
ACACCTGATGGTAGTGGAACTAGAGCTTGGTAAGCTGGAGCTTGAAAAGTCGGGGGTTGATTAATCTGGGTTGGTAAACTTGTCCTTGATTGAAAATATTACCCCGATTTTGGTTAAAATTGTTCCCTCGATTTTGGTTGAAATTGATCCCCCGATTTTGGTTGTTTTGATGGTTTTGCATAGGAGGAAAACTGGGAGGTCGAATTTGGTTAGCAACCATCTGAGGTCGGTAACTAGCATTCCCTTGGTTGTAGTTAACTGCGGCGGCTTGTGACACGTATTCTTGGATATTGTCACGATAAATGTTGCCATCGGTGGCTGGACAATTTTGGTAAGAATGACCACCCCCGCAAGTTACACAACTTTGCTCGACTGCTTTTACAGGAGCGGGAGCTGGAGTTTGGTTTTTCTTATCGAGAATCAATGCTCTAACCATATCTTTTAGCTCAGCAACATCGGATGAAACTGCTGGGGTAGAAGAGCTCGTACTCACTTTTGAAACAATGGCCTTGCTTCGTGATTGACGAACTTTGGACTTGCTCTCGATGATTTTTAGGCATTCTCGAGGCATTTTATCCAGAAAGTTACCACCCGCAGCGGAGTTCAATGAATCTTGATCATTCGAATTTAGGGCATTATAGAATGTATCGAGTTGATGCAATTCTGAAAACCCATGATGCGGGCATCCCCTAAGAAGATCATTGAATCGGTCCCATGCCTCGTAAAACGTTTCATCAAATTTTTGTTGAAATCTTGTGATTTCATTTCGAAGATTTGTTGTTTTAGAGGGAGGGAAGAATTTGTTAATGAATTTCGAAACAAGATCATCCCATGTAAGAATCGATGTAAGAATCGATCGAGGGGGCTCTTTTTCAAGCCAAATCCGGGCGGCTCCCTCGAGGGAAAATGGGAAAAGCATAAGCTTAACCGACGTACTCGAGACGTTCGGGAACTTCATCGTAGAAGTGATCTTGTTGAAATATCAGATGTGAGCATGTGGGTCTTCTTTATCATGTCCAAAAAATTGCTTGTTTTTGGAAACATGAATAAGTTAGACCATGCTTGATCTCAAGTTGTACGCGTTTAATTTTTTCGGGAACAACAATCGCATCCTCGTAACCCTCGGTGGTGCTGTCGAGTTAATTGCGCCATAGTCGTATTAAACGGCCATCGTAACTAGGGAATGATGAAAGTTTCTTGATTGTAATTTGGTTCTCCAAGATTTGGGTGATTCAACAGAATTTTCGTCGTACTGTTGTTGTCGATGTTTTACGGGCTGAGACCATGCGATGCAACAAATAAAAAATATAAAGAAAATTTACACTATTTTTTTTTTGGTTTTTCAATAAAATTAATTCACAATGTATTTTACCGACAATGAGTAGGACAACTTCAACCAAATAATCTACTTACTTCACGGTAACTCTCAAAATGAAAAACGCACAGGTGACGGAGGAGTATGGAATAGCGCGAATCTTATTTATCCTTTTCGGGTCCGTAGGTACCTCGAACAACCTCCTTATTCCTAATTTTTAGTTGTAACTTTCAAGGTGAGCCGACGTCGTAAGAGACACAAAAGGGCAAGTTTTTAAATCTTCTTTGTTTGATTTGGAACCTAACAAGTTCACCAGAATTTATATTATGATAATACCTCAATTGAAAATATTATATTTTGGTATTTTTAACCAACGGTGAATTTTATTTCTTGATAAAGACAAAGATTTTAAATTTTTGGTTTTTCTTGTATTATAAATATATACTAAAAAAGAAATTGAAAACTCTTTTTGCAATTTTATAAATAATAAAAGAGATATTCCCATATCCAAACACAATTTGACCAACATAACGAAAATCATTTTTCAGCTTCCCGGCAGCGGCGCCAACAATTTAACTCGCGGATTCTTACACCTTATTATATCAAAAAATATAGATAAATATAAATATATAACACGGATCAAAATCCACAAAAACAATGAAACCGGAAGTAGTATGATAAGTCCGTGTCTTTATGTCCCAACGAGGCTTGAATGGAAAAATCGGATGACGAATTGATAATTGATGTTTGAATATGACAAGGATATGATTGGGCACTAAACCTAATAAGCAAATGCATAAAAAGATAAGTAAGGAAAATAAGTTAGAGCAGGCATAAAAGCTAAAAATGGTGAAAACACTTAAAATTTTTATACTAAGACGTAAATAAGCTCAAATCAGCTTAAGACAATACCAATTAAGCTAGAACAAGCCTAGACAAACCTAAAAAACTAAACTAACCCTAAATAAGCAAATTGAACAAGCAATTAAGCTAAATTAAGCAAGAAGAACTCAGCAGTACTAACAGCAGTACTAACAGTACTAACTATCAGAACTAACTTGGAGTTAGTACTGCTAGCTTTGAGTTAGTACTGCTAGCTTTAACAAAACACAATGAAACAAGAAATAAGCAAATAGGCTAAAAACAGATATTTAACTACCCCTAATAAGCACTCAGGCATAAGAATAAGCAACTAGAATAAACTAAAATGGTAAATAAGCTAAAAAGCTACAAACTAATAAACTATTAAAATTGCTTTGAAAATGTGAATAAGCTTAAATAAGCTCTACTAAAGACAGTAAACGAAAATGGGCTTAATCTACTCTAAAAAGCTAAGGAAATCTTAAATAAGCAGAAATGATAAGCTAATAAGCAATAATGAACCAACAGTACTAACAGTTTTAACTATCAGTACTAACTTGGAGTTAGTACTGCAGCTTTTAAGTTAGTACTGCTACTTAAAATTCCCACCAGAGACCTACATACAACATGGGTTATACTGGCTTGTTCCCAAACCCCATCAAGTTTCACAATCCCTTCTTTTTTTTATATTTCAAGCTGATTTGATCCTAATTTGTTAAAAATAGATTATAAAATAACAAATTAAGGCACTTATAAGCAGACTTCAATCAAGAATAAGCACTTAAATAAGTTAAATCAATCTAACAAGTTATTAACTAAACATACTACCAGTACTAACTAAGAAAGTACAACAACATAATTTTAAACTAACACTAAGCAAGAAAGCACTAAACATCAAGATAAAGCATAAATACCCAAATATAGGTAACATATTAAGCAACTATAAACAGTTCTACAGTAAATAAGAAAAACAAAAAAAAATTTTTTTTTTTAAGAAAAACAAAGAGAGACTTACAACACCCTTGCTCAAAACAGGGTTAAACAAAGAATCTACAAGCTCTAGCTTGTGTAAAACAAGCTAGAAGTATCCATAAGCCCATCCAGAAACTGGCTTAGTCATCCATAACGGTGTATATTTGAGTAGTGGAATTTTCTATGACTTTACTTTAACTTCTTAGTATTTGAGTTAAAATTCAAAATGACTTATATGATTTTATAGAGACTAAAACATATTAAAGTAATTGCTTTAACAAAGGAAATACAAAGATTCAAGAATTACTAAAAATCTCTCCAATGTGCTTAAAAAAAAAATTAAAGTTACAAGACTTGAAAAATAAAAGTTGCAATAAAAATAAGCTGAAATTTAACTAAAGATCTAATGAAAAAAAATGACGACTCTTTTCTTGGTTACAATGGCCCTATTTATACGAAAACGAATAAGGTCTTGGTTTCATTGGTCTTCTTCTCCTTCATTCTTTCTGTGTTTCAGTTTAGAGACAAAAACCCAGTGTGGCTTGTTGTGTGAGGTATTCTAAAACAAATCCCAGCCATCAATTCTTTGTGCTTCCTTTTGAGTCATCTAAGATGGGCCACGAAAACCTTTGAGAAATGGTGAGGATTGCCAACCTGGCAATTATATAGCTTGGTGGAGAAAGTGGTGGAGGGGAAATTTTTATCGGGTGTTGAATGATTGCAGGGTTACAAGAATGAGAAGGGAACCTGTGAGTGGTTCTTGGGTTTAGTTGGGCGGGAAAAAATGGCTTTGGATAAGTTGGAAGCTTTGGCCCCTCAAGTTATACTTCCCCCAATTTCCAATTTTAGTCCTTGTCTTGTTATTCTTGTAATACAACTTGAGGTTTAGCAATTTTAGTCCCTCAAGTTGTATTTTCTTCACTTGGTTGACTTTTGACTTTGTCTGGGTTGACTTTCTGACTTTGACTAACTTTGACTTTGTCTTTTCCATCCTATGCTTGGTTTTGTCGTTTTTTGGCTTTGTTTTTTGTCCTTTTCTTGAATATTCGTTTCCTGCACAATACAAATGCAAAACAAACATATATTTGGCAGTTTTTGTCTGTTTTTTGTCATTTAGGATCGTTTTTAATGGAAAAGGTATGTGTAATTAAGCACATACCACATATCATCTTGTTTTCTAAGACCAAATCTCGTACAGTATGGATGTCTAAAAAAAATATAACACCATACACTCGGCTCCACCATCTGCGATGAGGGCCATGCCTTATACGAGTTATCTGCTGCAACGTACCTTCAACATTACACCACCACCAGAGTACTATTAAGTACACATAAAGATAACCAAAAAGCTAGCATCTAGAATCTTGAGAGGCACCTTGACATAGATAAATAGATTTGTCAGTGTAGCTCATTTTGTATTATATCCCACTAAACTTGAGTAATACTCGGTTGGTAGCTAATGCGAAAAATTGTACTCTATTACTCAGTACAACGATGTATTATAAGTATTACCCTATGTTGTGGTTTAAATCATGCTACTGTATGGATGTGGATTTATTATGCCATGGTTGTTGTTAGTCTTATAGCTCTTGCAAGACAAGGTCTCACTTACATATATGTTGTAATCATGGAGTGTCATGATTTATCCTTGGATGAAACTTCATATACATTTTATTCCCTGTGATCTTCAGGAAATGATGACAACTGTTAATCAAGGGATGAGTGTTGAGGAAATTGTGCGTTCTAGCCCAATGAGTGGCTAATAGCTATCGGAGGCTATTGCTATTTATGAGACAAAAACCAACATGGCCCGCAAGTCAATAAGCCAGACCAAATGAGAAGAAGACAAGGTAGCAGAGAATGCTAGCAACAAGAGGAAGTAAGAAGGTAACCATAAAGGGCATAAGGTGCCTAGAGCACACACTACTAGACCAATCAACAAAAAGGCATATGCTGATCTCTACCTCTGTGCAACCAGTGCAAATTTTCTCCATTAATGATTGGTGCCATTGTTAAAGTGCGAACATGCAAGAAAGTTAGCCACATAACCCCAAAATTATAGAACACGCTGGGTGCAACTGCTAAAAGATCAACGAACTCTCACCTTAATGAGTGTAGAAGTCTTGGACACTACAAGATCAACTGCCAATAGTGAAGATTCCATAACCGTGTGGACATGTACTGGAAAGGAAAAGTTCATGGAGACTCTAGCGCCACGACGTCTAAAATCAACATCTAATGAGAGACCTATTACCTAGTAAAACTTAAGTTTGAACTATCGTAGACTCTATGTCCTTTAAGAATCTCAATGTACTTCCTCTTAAATTTTCGTTGTACTGAACGATTTCAAATTATCTATCAAATCTATGTATTGTGAAATTTCCGCCAATCTACTCCAATTCTCTAATTATTCATGCAAACCATTTACTAAAACATTATGAATTTATGAAACATATCACTATCACACAATAAACTATTTCGTTGTCCCTCATAAACTGTTTTCATGGTCAATTTTCAAAACTATTTGTTATCAATTCATAAACAATTTGTTACCACAGCATAAACTCCTTACTATTACATTATGAACAGTCACGTGATTCCTTCGAAAATGATTTTGATACCATCTCATAAACAATTTTAGTATCGCCTCATAAACAAAGTCGATGACATTAACAAACTACCTTACTATCGATTGATAAACTACCATTTTATAAACCATTTTACTATCGTTGACAAATTATCTTATCATCGTTCAATAAACTAACATTTTATAAACTATTCACAATCATTTCACGAATACCTTATAAATTACCTTCTTGACATCTTATATACTATTTTGCAACCACCTTAAAAACTACGTTACTGTCACTTCATGAATTATCTTGTTCTTACCTTATGAAACCATTTTTCATCACATAAATTATTTTATTGACACCCCATGAGTCATTTAGCTATTGCCTTGTAAACCATCATATGATTTCTCGCAAACCATTTTATTGTCATCCTATCAACAACCTTACATCCACCTTGTGAATCATTTTGGTCATCTTATAAAACTCTTTGATACTTCTTTATACATAACACAATTTTGACGAAAATGAGCATCGCATCGTTAGCCCTCAAATATACATAGCCTGATCACCTATGTATAATTCAGGAAGGACCATGCCATGCTGAGAGTAGTCACCCTGTAACATTTGTCAATAAATCCATTTTTACTTACATCCTTGAAAAACAAATTTTTGTGTGCGTATTCGTAAAACGCGTTTACTTCAGGAAATCGAGTTAGTAACCATAGCAACTAAGCAGACCTTTACTCCATCTTACTATAAAGTTGACATCATCTTATACCAAATCCTAAGCCAAAAAGCCGAGACACATCACTAGTCGCCCTAGGACAATTCGCTATCAAATTTGCTCGCCATTAGAGAATTCACTAAATCATCCGTTCAACATCGACCTGATGCCCGTAGAACTTGGAAGTTTTGACGTCATAATTGGTATGGATTGGTTGTCAATGTATCATGCCATAATAGCTTATGCCGAGAAGATCGTTCGTATTCCCTGGGGAAGTGAAACCTTAATTGTCCATGGTGACGGAAGCAATCAGGGAAACGAGACTCGTTTGAACATCATTTCATGCACCAAAACTCAGAAATATTTGTTGAAGACATCACTGTTCTTTCTGACACTGTTACAACAAAGGAGACTGAAGTACCAAGTCGGGTAGAAGCGACTTGAGGACGTACCAATTGTTCGAGATTTTCCTGAAGTATTTCCTAAAGAATTGTCGGGTCTTTCACCGACTCGACAATTGGAATTCCAAATAGATTTGATGCCTGGTGTTGCACCTGTATCACGAGCACCTTATCAATTAGATCCTTCCAAAATGAAAGAGTTGTCAGGGAAACTGCAAGAACTATCTGACAAGGGCTTTATAAGACCCAGTTTCTCACCTTAGGGAGCTCCGGTCTTGTTTGTCAAAAAGAAGGGCGGATCATTTCGAATGTGCATCGACTATCGGGAATTAAACAAGCTAACTGTGAAGAATCATTATCCACTCCCAATGGATCGACATTAATTGGATCAACTACAAGGAACCAGAGCTTATACTAAGATAGACGTGCGTCAGGTTATCATCAGCATCGAGTACGCGAAGAATAAAATTTCCTAAGACGGCATCAAGACTCGGTATGGTACTTATGAGTTTGCAAGTTATGCCATTCGGTTGACGAACGCACGGCAGTATTTATGGATCTATGAATCGGTGTGCAACCCGTTTTGGATAAGTTTAAAATTATCTTTATGAGACGATATACCTAATTTATTCAAAGAACAATAAAGAACATAGAAGAACATTCGAAGGCAATTCTGAAATTGTCTTAAGAAAGAAGATATTGTTACGCAAAGTTCTTCTCTAAATGTGAATTTTAGATTCCTAAGGTACAATTTCTCGGCCACGTGATTGATAGTCAAGGCATTCATGTGGATCCCGTCAAGATCAAATCCATAAAGGATTGGACATCTCCTAAGACTCTAACAGAGATTCGTTAATTTTTAGGTCTTTCCGGTTACTATCGAAGATTCATTAAAGGATTTTCAAAAATTGCTAAGTCAATGACCAAACTCACTCAGAAGAAAGGCACCTTTGAATGTGGTGACAAACAAGAAGCAACTTTTCAGACATTGAAGCATAAGTTGTGTAGCGCACCCATCTTAGCTCTCCCTCAAGGGGCTGAGAACTTTATTATTTATTGTGATGCGTCACATAAAGGATTGGGTGCAGTATTGATTCAAAACGAGAAGGTGATTACTTATGCATCACGACAGCTGAAGATTCATGAGAAAAATTATACTACCCATGATTTAGAACTTGGTGTAGTGGTGTTTGCTCTAAATATTTGGAGGCACTACTTGTATGGAACCAAGTGTATGGTGTTCACAGATCATAAGAGTCTTCAACACATACTTGACCAAAAGGAGTTCAATATGAGGCAACGTCGTTGGTTGGAGTTTCTCAGTGACTACAATTGTGAGATTCGTTATCACTCGGGGAAAGCAAATGTTGTTTATGATGCTTTGAGTAAGAAAGAGAGAATTAAACCATTAAGAGTCTGAGCCTTAGTGATGACTATTGGTTTGGATCTTCCCAAACAAATCCTGAATGCTCAGACCAAAGCACAGAAACCAAAGAATCTCAAGAATGAAGATGTATGTGGTATGATCAGGATGGATATACCAAAGGAAAAGTTGGAACCCCGCGCTAACGAAACCTTATGCTTAAATGGCAGGAATTGGTTTCCATGTTATGTTAACTTGAGGACTGTGATCATGCACGAGTCCCACAAATCAAAATACTCCATCCATCCGGGTTCTGACAAGATGTACCAAAACATGAAGAAGCTATATTGGTCGCTCAATATGAAAGCTGACATCGCCACCTATGTTAGCAAATGTTTGACATGTGCTAAGATCAAGGCCAAACAACAAAGGCCATCGGGTTTGTTAGTATAACCCGAGATACCCCAATGGAAGTGGGATAAACATCATAATGGATTTTGTAATAAAGCTTTCTAAGTCATCGCAAGCTTATGACACCATTTGGGTGATTGTTGACCAACTTACTAAGTCTGCAATCTTCACGCCAATGAGAGAAACCGATTCCATAGAGAAATTGGCGAGAACGTATCTAAAGGAGGTAGTCACGAAGCATGGGATATGCGTCTCAATCATTTGTGATCGTGACCCTAGGTTCGCATCAAATTTCGGGAGATCACTTTAGAAGACTTTGGGTACTAGCTTGGATATGAGTATTGCATACCATCCGCAAACTGATGGACAAAGCGAGAGTATTATCCAAACTCTCAAGGATATGCTACGTACTTATGTGATCGGCTTTGGAAATGGTTGGGTTAGACATTTGCCACTAGTTGAGTTTTCTTACAACAACAGTTATCACGCTATCATCAAGGTTGCACCATTTGAGGCACTTTACGATCGAAAGTGTCGTTCACCTGTTTGTTGGGCCGAGGTTGGACAAGTTTAACTCCCCTGTCCAGAAATAGTTCAAGAGACAACCGAGAAGGTCATCTAGATCAAACAAAGAATTCAAGCCGCTCGTGATCAACAAAAGAATTATGCCGATTTAAAGCGTAAGCCGATGGAATTTCAAGTTTAGGATAGAGTTATGCTTAAAGTTTCACATTGGAAAAGAGTCGTACGTTTTGGAAAAACAGGGGAAGTTAAACCCTAGATATGTTGGACCTTTCAAGGTGCTGGAAAAGGTTAGATTCGTTACTCACAAGCTTGGGTTTCCTCAAGGGTTGAGCAAGGTTCATAATACATTTCATGTATCTAACTTGAAGAGATGTTATTCTGACGAACCATTAGCCGTTCCATTAAAAGGACTTCATATTGATGATAAGCTCCATTTTGTAGAAGAACCCGTAGAGATCATGGATCGAGAAGTCAAACGGTTGAAGCAAAGCCGTATCCCAATTGTTAAGGTTTGAGGGAACTCAAGGAGAGGTCATGAGTTCACATGGGAACGTGAAGACCAATTTCAAAAGAAGTATCCACATCTTTTTACTAAACTCGTACCTTCGTCAAGTGTTGCAACTTGAGCCTTGAGGACAAGGATCTTCAAACGGGTGGAGACTGTAACATTTCACATTTTTAGGTCATTTACGACTACATTTATTACATTATTTATTTTTAGAGTTTTACGCGTTCGCTTTTAATTATTATCGTATAGTTAAATCGCGTACACTAAAAATCAACATTCAACGTAAACGAGCACCAAACAAATAAAAGTTTACGTCAAGCAAGTGTTATATAATTATTATGAGAATAATTATTAACTTTTCACATTTTATTTTTATTGGTTACGTAAAACGTTTACGTTTCGCAATAAAATACATTTAGGCATACCCGGAAGCACCTATACCTATCTATACTCAAACAAATATCCACTTTTATACCCAATACACAAAAATTAAATCATTTTTTTGTTACAAACCACCTAGGCTGGTTCTAGCATGAATAAAACCCAAGACCAAATTTAAATATTACTTACTATCATAAAGCACATGCACCTAGATTACAAGTTTCCATAAATTGTCTAATCTTGTGTCCTTTGTCTTACACTTTGTACCTTAATACCACCTCTTGATCCATGGTTTGTTTATGGTTGTTTTGGAATACTTCCATCTATAAATAGCAAGACCTAGGAAACCATACACACTCTTTCATAATTCACAAGTAAACTTTAACACACAAACTCTCTCTACCCTAACCAAAACCCACTGCCAAAATACTTATTCTAGGTTGTTCATAGTTTTGATTTTTCAAGTATACAAGGCTCATTAGTAGTAATATCTAAGGTGTTGCAAGGTGGTTTGGAAGATTGGGTATTATTTTACAAGGGTTGTAATCAAGAAGTAAACTAGGGTTTTGTTTGTTGGGTTTGACTTTATTCTATATTCATCATACACTCATCTAAGGTTTATCTAAGACCCTAACCTTTTCATTATGTTAATTTCATGTTTTATATAATTGTGTATAGTTAAATCATCACCTAGGTTTATTTTATGAAGTTATAAAATAAATACATGTACAAACATACACGAATTGCTTTTCTTTGTGACTAAGATGATGTTTAAAATATGTTAATATGTTTAAAACAAGGATTTACAAGCAATGGATAGTTTACATAATTATTTGCCAAGTTATGATTATTTATTTAATTATAAAGTTTAGATAAGTAAATAAATATGTTGGACAATTTTCTTGGACAATATGGACTTATATTGATGGACACTATGTAGAAGACCTAATTTATACACAATGGATGTAATTTATAAATTAGTGGACTTGTGGTAACTTTATTAAGTTTAAAAGTGTATAAAACAAGTTAATTAAACATTTAAATGTTACTGTTCATTCGAACCCTATAAAATTCATTTTTATATTTTATAAAAATAGTACATCTCATAACGATCGTAAGCATGTAAGAAACTTGAAAATCCGATAAATAACGAAGGAGTTATGATTTTTACGAGATAATGTGTATAAAAGTGTTTTTATAAAACTAAGTTTATAAAAACTATATAAATTCGAACTTGAACAAAATGTTTTGTATTTTTCCTTAAAAGTACATATTTTTGTGATTTCAAAAATATAAGAAACTTGGAAAACCAATGGATAATGAACTAGTTATGGATTTTACATGTTTTAAGTAATTAAATATGTAAAAGTAACTTTATTAAAGCAACTTTATAAAAACTCAAAAATTTCGAATCTGATAAAATGGAAGCTCATCTTTCTGATAAAGTACAATTTACGAGGATTTCAAAACTATAAGGTACATTAAAAACGGATTTAAAATGAATGAGATACGCTATTTACGAGATTACGATAAAAAGTAAATTTATAAAAGTAATTTTATAAAAACTTGCCACTGTTCATAACAGTGGGCTGTTGAGAAGTATTTTTTGGATAGAGTTTTTAATTACGAAGACGTGGACATAAGAATCACTAAAAACCGAATTGAAACGGATGAGGTACAATTAATATACGATTTCAATAATTAAAATTTATAAAAAGTATTTTTATAAATCTACACTTACTGTTTGTAACATTTCATATTTAAGGTCACTATTTATCTCGAGCTTATATTTATTTTCTAAATTTTACATAATTTACTTTTATTATTTTTGGTCGGTTTAATTAAAAGCGTTGTTTTAATTAT
>BQNB010156645.1:0-15245 GCA_026074375.1 Tanacetum coccineum | reverse complement strand
ACGTATGGATGTTGGAGTCATACCCTGCGACGCACTTGTCGTGAATTTTGAGTGTTGCTCAGCTCATTGTGCCTGAAGTAGTTAGTGTATTAAATTTGGAAATGTAGAAAACAAACATAACAAGTAACAATTCCATTTAAATAAATTATATATGTATGAACATCACCTTGAATTGCTTATATATGCCGAAGAAGCCCATCCTTGTCGAAGAACACTAAGTTGCTCATCAGTCCATCTAACACCCGATACCGGTTGACTTGCGATATTTGTATTGTTTGCACAGAAAGGATGTTGTTGAACTGAAGATGGACCCATGGGATGAATATAGTGTTCGGGAGTGACAACTCTGAAAACCAAATAAGCCATAAGCACGCTATATAAGCCGAAACAAACACTCCCTAAATAAATCCAGCCAAAAGTCGGCGCAGTTTGATACATTTGCATCCTAAGCATGCGTTGAAGCATCAAGTATACAGCCTGAAAATGAGATGAATAAAAAACAAGTTAGCCTTATAATAAACTTAATAAGGTATTTTAAAAAAAATGAAAACGAAACTGATTGATGAACATACATATCTATTCAATTCGGCATCAGTGTGATTAAAGCTGCTATTTCTGACTATCGATTTATCACAAATGCACTGTGTGTGTGTGTGTTTATGTGATCAGAAAAAGTTGTTGGGACAGGCAATAGTGGCAGGGATGTTGATCTAGGGGAGTGAGTTCTTGTTTGGGCTTATATAGTGGGTTATGCGTTTTTTTACTGGACTTATCTTTTGTGGTTTAATCTGAAACTTTTCGATAAAAGTGGTGTAATTATTTTGGTTGATTTGAAAAAAATGATTGGTAAAATTTCGATAAAGAAAAATGCATAATACACTTGTTAATTTATAGATTAAGCATATACTATAGTATTTATGCTTATGTTTTAGGTCTAAATTAAATTATCTTTCTATAGAGGGGCGACACTATGTACTTTCGTACGAAATTTTTTTTTTGATTTTAGAAGTCATATACGATTTTATGGAAATCATATATTATTTACTGAAATCATTATATTGATTTTATGAACTCTTATTATGATTGTTATACGAAATCATATATGATTGTCACCTAACGAACGCATATATGATTTTAGCAATTCACTGACTGAACAAAATTGAAAAAAGTTTGTTGAATCACCAAATTCATATTATGATTTCATGATAAAATCATATATGATTCGTTATTCGAATCACATATATGATGTTATACGAAAAATTCATATTTGATTTTGCAATTCGCTCTAAGTTCTTTGCCTGATAAAAAAATCGCGAAAAAAAAAGTCATCGAAAGTATTATCGTGTTCACCCGGTCTATGAAAGATAAAAAAATACTCGTCGCGATGGTGTATTTTTTGTCGTTTTGCTGACGTTTTACCTTATGTAAGTTATTTTATTTTTAAAAAATAGGTTTGGGAGGAAAAGTGAGTTTTTTTTATTTTTGATGGAATAAAACTGAGTGGCTAGGATTGTTCTTGGATCTATGACAAATAAGGGGTCTATGGCGATCATTAACTTAGTGGGTTATGCGTTTTTTACTGGTAACTTATCTTTTTGGTGGTTTAATCTGAAACTTTTCGATAAAAGTGGTGTAATTTATTTTGGTTTGATTTGAAAAAATGATTGGTAAAATTTCCGATAGAAAGAAAATGCATAATAACTTGTTGTTAATTTATATATATTAAGCAATATACTATAGTATTTATGCTTTGTTTTAGGTCTAATTTAGATTCTTAAATTTTTTTTTGCAGAATTAAATAACATTTAATGTTGATATATTATTTCAATCAAGACTATAAACAAAAATCAGTTAATGATACTTCTATTTTGATATCATACTCTCACAATAAAAAAGGGTGGAGTTAAAATAACATTTAATGTGTGATTTTAAATTTCGTATCAAAAGACTTTAAACAATAAATATTTAATGCCTTAATGGTACTTTAATTATTGTTATCAATTTAAATATTATAATAAATAACAATGGGGTTTGCCTAACCAATGCCCAAGTGTAATTAATAAAACAAACTTATATTTATCATAAAAATCATTTGAATTTGGGGTTCAATTAATGTCTCAAATATAATAATTTTTATGTTTATTTAATGTGTATTTGATGCATTTTTTGTTATAGTAAGAAAGTTTGTGTTTGTTTATTAATCACTAAATCCTTTGCCCAGTGGGATTTGGTTAGCAAACGCAAAAGAATTTGTGGTTAATTATACTTCAATGACGAAATTTTTTAATTTACTGATCTGTGTCGTTGTGCCTAGGTAGTATTTTATTATTAAGTTTACATTTATATTTTTGCCGACATTTACCTAAAAAAAACAACACGGGCAGTGTACTCAACCAGTTGTAGCTTCGTGGCTAAGTAAGGTGTCGATCACAAAGAGGAGGTGTCAATTCCTAAGTCTATCAATATTTTTAGTTATCTATGTTGGTTTTAATCTTGGTTAAATTCTAGGTTAAGTTAATTTTGAGGCATTCCCTAATTCTATTGGAAAGGAGGTTTCAGTCTGAGAGACTGGCACGGGGTTTGGTGGTAGCTTTTAAAATCTATTTTAGTTACCGATAACACACGCAAGCAAATTCAATCAGATATAGAAGAAGCGGTCAAGCCTATTATAATAACAACAGTATCTAAACCATGATAATCCAATTTTGAACGATGGTTTGTTTATTGTGCAATGATTGACGTGTCTCGAGCGGGCATATCTTTCCTAGATTTAGGCGGTACTTATTCCTATAAAACCCTAGATACCGCTAAATTCTGGTCACAATTATAGCATCCTTAATAAACCAATCTTTTGTTGATTAATAATATCTATCTTAGAAATCAATAATGATGATCTCCTATCTCAACAAGACTTTACTAACTTACTGCTTAATGGCATCTTATATACTAGTAGTCCACTGTCCAAGTCCTTACCAAAGGAATCAGAACGTCATTTGTTGATCCCAGGTCACCTGCTAGTCTAACTTGTTCACTATAACAATGGCAAGGATAGATCATTATTTGTGATCCTATGATTCTAGATATATAAATTACGGATATAGAGAGCTATCCCGGCATCTAGCTAGCTCTATATTTTGCATTCCTAGATCCAGTTGAATGATAGGTCGCACACTTAAGCACGTAAACGAGTATAAATTGATAAACATAATCAACGATAAATTAAGCAATCGAAATAAACAAACCAAACATTAAATCTTCATAAACATGGCTAATACCTAAAGGTATTAGCCAATAATCATTGTATCGAATACAAACATAATAAACTAAGCAACCAAGGTAACCTAACTGAGTTAAACGAATGATATCAAAAATTGAATGATTATTAGAGCATAGATGATTACAAGGTGTTTCCTATGGAATAAAGCGCGTTATTTGACCTTCTTTGCTCTTCTTGTTTTCTGAAAATTGACTTTTGTGGTTAAGGTTTCGAAAATATATTCAAGCACACTCTAAACTCATGTTTAGGGATTTGTATTTATAGTCTCTGGAAAGTCGTCGATACGCCATATTAGTTGAGGTCAATACAGCGTATTAGGGGTTTCTTAGAGTAGGGACCACGTTTAATATCTTCTAGAATCTTCAAATAATCTTCAATACGACGTATAGAGTCTTCTGGATACGGCGTATAGTTCTTTAATTCTTTGTGGTTTCTTGTGAAGTGCAGGCACAGATACGCCGTATCTTCCTTGATGGATACGGCGTATAGGTTGTCAGAATAGTTATCTTGAGATTTCTTCGAATAAGCTCTAAAATGTGTGCCTTTTAGCATATTTTCACCAATTACTCCATAATTACTGCAAATAACAACTTTAAGCAATTAAGTATCAATTCATGCAATAATTATACAAAATGGGTAAGAAACATGGGATAAATGATGCTATAAAAGTGACGTTATTTGATGTCATAAAATATCCCCCCACTTGAATGCTACTTGTCATCAAGTAGACTTTAGAAAACTTATGAAAATGTATCCTAACTGTAGCCAATGATTTTTCCATTAAGCAATTGTTCGTTCAATTACTAACCAAACACCTCATGAAATAGGAAGATGAAATAACTCAAATCACTCAACTAATCTATGTGGTAACATGCAACTAATTCGCTCAATTGCTCGGTCGTGACGAGTATTCTATCATAAGCTTGGCAAGGATACACATCTCCACCACTAAAGCTAAGGAGTGACAAGTCTACAAAGGTAAATTGGGTTGGCACCAAGTGAAAAGCGCGAAACCATATCACGCAAAAATAACATATTTTCTAGGGGCTTTTCCGACGAGAAGAGCAACTGATTATGAAACACCATATGTTCCCCCAAAGTTATAAAAAGCACCATCCTTTCCCGCAAATCTTTAAACTTTAGAGCTTAAATCTGATGAATTGAACCAATTAAGCCAATCATCATATGAACCAAGGGGCGCCCATTATAGATTCCACCAAGCGGCATACGAGCCAGACGATATCCGTAGCCAATCTGCACTAAGAAACAAGTGCTAGGATTCTACCGACAGAGAGCAAATCAGACATAAAAGATTCAAAACTAGGACAAACCACATGTTGTAAATTGGATCGAGTTAGGCAACCGATCCAGGCAAAAACCTTCCTAAGCAAAAATATTTATTTTTAATTGGAACATATTTAAACGCCATCGAGTACATAGGGGCTTTCGGCAAGAAACATTCATCAAGAAGAATGCGAACATCTTTGACCCGAAAAACACCTTCCCCATTTAAATCCCACACCCATCTATCCTCCATATTAGACAACAATGTCCCTTCAATATACGTTTGAAGAAGAGCTAATTGAGAAGATTCAACCCCTCCTCTAACAGAACGACGAAGAGAAGAGGTAACCGAGAATTGCAGTTTATCAGCCACCGTACAATCTTTATTAATCTCCAAAGCATAAATTCGTGGAAACATAACACGAAGTTGAGTGTCACCAATCCAAACTTCATTCCAAAATTGCGTGCGCAAACCATTACCCACACGAATATGACAGTGAGAAATCAGGTCCACACCACGATCTTTAAGCATATGCGGCCCCCCAAAACCTCCCCGAAAATGGAATTCCAAGTCGAGTAATGAAACGTAAGATAATATATAATGAGGAGTCAATGCATAGACATGATGAGACGACACCACAATGAATTATCCCGTGATATGAATCTCCAAACCCATTTGAAAAGGAGCGCCCTATTTAAAGCATAAAAACTTGAGACACCTAAACCTCCATACTTCTTGGACGCAAGAACCTTGGCCCATTTGATCCATACTATTTTCCTCTCGTCGCATTGAACACCATTGAAAAAATTTCTACGTATGGACCTTCCACATTTGTAACACCGACTTAGAAACCTTTATAGATTGTCATATTATAATAGGTGTCCCGACCCAATAACCGACTTTAAAGAGTAATGCCTTTCTCCAACAGATAAAGTTTTAAGTTTCCAATTAGATAGACGAGCCTTAAGTTTACCAATCGTATCGTCCCATGCAACTAATTCGCTCAATTGCTCGGTTGTGACGAGTATTCTATCATAAGCTTGGTAAGGATACACATCTCTACCACTAAAGCTAAGAGTGACAATTATATGAGTATTCGAGTAAGACCAAATGATACAGATTAAGAAAGGGAAAATAATTGTTGTTAAATAAAAATAACAAAACAAATAGATTAAGTCTAAACAAATAAGGTACAGTATTGCTAGTACTTTCCCGACCGTACCCATGAGAAAGACACAGAATCATAGACATAAATGTCTTGATCATACATCAACAAAAATAACCTTAGTTGGCGTTCCCGTTACGATCAACTCCCAATTATCCATAATATACATACTTTACAAATTAGTGGTGATTTTGACCACTTTTATACAAGAATTACATGGTTGGTTTATTTCGACCAACATGCAACAATACTCTACAGAATCACTTTTCTTTTTGTATTTACCTTTGTATACTTGTCACTCCTTAGCTTTAGTGGTAGAGTTGTGTAGCCTTGCCAAGCTTATGATAGAATACTCGTCAAAATCGAGCAATTGAGCGAATTAGTTGCATGTTACCACATAGATTAGTTGAGTGATTTGAGTTATTTCATCTTCCTATTTCATGAGGTGTTTGGTTAGTAATTGAACGAACAATTGCTTAAAGGAAAAATCCTTGACTACGGTTATGATACATTTTCATAAGTTTTCTAAAGTCTAGTTGAGGACAAGTAGGATTCAAGTGGGGGGGTGTTTGATGACATCAAATAACGTCACTTTTATAGCATCATTTATCTCATGTTTCTTACCCATTTTGTATAATTATTGCATGAATTGGTACTTAATTGCTTAAAGTTGTTATTTGCAGTAATTATGGAGTAATTGGTGAAGTTATGCTAAAAGGCACACATTTTGGAGCTTAACCGAAGAAATCTCAAGATAACTGTTCTGACAACCTATACGCCATGGGTTCCCTTCAAGATATATGCGACGATCTGTGCCTCACGTACAAAGAAAACTACGAAGAATTAAAGAACAATACGCCGTATCCAGAAGACTCTATATGCCGTATTGAAGATTATTTGAAGATTTTAAAAGATATTGAACGTGGTCCCTACTCCAAGAAACCCCCAATACGCCGTATCGACTTCAACCAATACGGCATATCTATAAATTTCCAGAGACTATAAATACAAATCCTTAAACACGGATTAGGGTGTGCTTGAACATATTTTTGAAACCCTAACCACAAAAGACAATTTTCAGAAGGTAAGAAGAGCAAAGAAGGTCAAGTAACGCGCTTAATTCGATAGGAAACACCTTGTAATCATCTATACTCTAATAATCGTTCAATTTTTTGTATCATTCATTTAACTCAGTTATGTTACCTTGGTTGATTCGTTTATTATGTTTGTATTCAATACAATGGTTATTGGCTAATACCTAAAGTAGTATGGCGGAGTGTGATGGGAAAGAAGTGGGTAGAAGGGTAAGAAGGTGTTTTTTTGGGTTTGGTGTTGGTTATTTTTTGATTTGTAGGTGAGATTGAGCGTGGGGTATACCTGGTTTAACATTTTATACGCCGTTTATGTGCTTAAGTGTGCGACTTATCATTCAACTGGATCTAGGAATGCAAAATATAAAGCTAGCTAAATGCCGGGATAGCTCTCCATATCCGTAATTTATATATCTAGAATCATAGGACAAATAATTACATATCCTTGCCATTGGTTTAGTGAACAAGTTAGACCTCAGGTGACCTGGGATCAACAAATGACGTTCTATTCTTTATTAAGACTTGGACATGGACTACTAGTATATAAGATGTCGTTAAGCAGTAAGTTAGTAAAGTCTCGTTGAGCTAGGATTCGATAAGATCATCATTATTGCTTTCCTAAGATAGATTATAATCAACAAAAGTTTGCTTTATGTGGATGCATTTAATTGTGACAGAATTAGCGTGTCTAGGTTTTAGGAAGAAGTACCGCCTAAATCTAGGAATGATATGCCCCTCGAGATAAGTCAATCATTGCACTAATAAACAAACCTGCGTATTATTTAGATTAATCATAGTTAATAGAGTTTCTTTATATAGGCTTGACCGCTCTTTTATATTCTGATTATTTGCTTGCGTGTCTTATCGTGACTAACATATATTTAAGCTACCACCAAACCCCGTGCTAGTCTCTCAGATTGAAACCCCCTTTTATAATAAAATTGGGACTAACTCAGAATTAACTTAACCTAGAATTAACCTAGATTAGAACTAACATAGATAACTAAAATACTGATAGACTTAGGAATTAACACTCTCGCTTTAAGTGATCGACACCCTGCTTACCAACGAAGCTACAACTGATCGAGTACACTGCCCGTTAGTGTTGTTTTTAGGTAAAGTCGGCAAAATATAAATGTAAAACTTGATAATAAATAATACCTACGTACAACGACACATCAAGTTTTTGGCGCCACTGCCGGAGAGTGAAGTTGTTTAATTCTTGTTTATTAGTATTTTAGTTTAGACTTTGTGTTTTTAGTTTTGTTTGTTTTTTTGTGTTTTGTTTGTTGTTGTTTTTTTGCATTGTAATTTATTTCGTATTGTGTGTTTTGTGTGTTTAAATTGTTATTCTTTCTGCATATGAAAGTCTGCTGTAATTTTTTGAGTCAAAAACTCAATACGACGTATTCATCTTTTTGGATACGGCCTATAAATTTTTAACCGCAAATCTTCCATATGGCATGTTTTTAACTCGTCTTTATCGATACGTCATGGAAATGTATCCTCATCTTGACAATGACACCTATGATATTGTTGAGCGTGTCATGCGTCATCTTGCCCTAAGACAAACTCGACGACCTCGAAGTGATCATGGCAAGGAACGTCATTCAATCTCTTTTTCATCCTCTCATAATCAAGGCACGTCATCTCATCAACACGATGATGATGATGATGATGTCGAAACTTCTCGAGCAAGTACTCCATCTCCTACCACCTATCTTAACTCTCTTCAGCCACTCGACTACCAAAACTACCAAATGCCTTCCTCTTCCGAACAAACTGATGAAACTCTCTTTGCACGACAACCCACCTTGCTCAACCAAACGCAACAAATGCATGAGGAGATGCGCGAAGGATTCAAATCATTTAGAAAGGCAATAAAAGGAGTGTTTAGCAAAAAGAATAAGTGAAGACATAGGAGAGAAATTAGATAGATAGCTAAATGTGGTTTAAGACAATTTTTAACTTAATTATGTGTATGTTCTAAACAACTTGTGTGGTGATTATCCGATTTATTAAGAAAGACTTGGGTGTTGATTATCTTTAGATACTTGTTTGCTATGATGATTTAAACCTTTGGTTGTTTTATTTAATCAACTACTTATGCTACTTTGGTTTCATGATTTGATGTGTTTATTACATGTTATATGATTAAATGTGCTCATAAAACTCAATAGGGCTTGCTGCAAATAAACCACCAAAACAGAAATACTCTCACAAAAAATTCTAAGAAAAATCATTTTTCTGTGAAAAATGGAAACCAGCAGAGGGCGGCCCCCTTAATTCATAACGGGCGGCCCCCTTATCTTTAAGGGGACCGACCCCTAATTAAGGGGACCGCCCTAGCAAATCACGGGTAAAACAATATTTTTCCTGCTTTTTGACCCTCTTTTACCTAGTCTCAGCTATCTTTGCCCAGAATGCTCGAACATAATTTGGAATAACTTAAACTAGTTCAAACTCATTCCATTTTCAAACCATTTCCTTCCCATAAATCCCCTCCAAATGATCATCTCCAATACACCATCTTCTTCATCATTCATCAACCATTATCAACATCCATGGCATCCACTAAAGCTTCCATTTCCAAACCATCAAAGAAACAAAAATTTACCATTATACCACCAAAACAACTCTTCATTGAAGACTTAGGGACTAGTTTATCATAGATGTGGAAATGTATAAGTTCAACATTTGTTTCCTTTTCTTCTTTGGTGTTGTTGGCGGCAAAGGGTAAGAAAAGAAGAAAACATTTCAATTTTTTTTTGTATCTTGTCTTATTATGTAGTCTAAGCATGATCAACTAAGGTGGTGGTGATTTATAATGCATGCATGCATGCATTTTAACGTATACGTAAACGTTTTACGTAAAACATGAAAATAAAATACGAAAACTTATAAATTATCTTTGTAAAAATTTTATAACACGTATTCGACGTAAATTTTTATTTGATTGATGCCCGTTTATGTTAAATGTCAATTTTTAGTTTACGCAATTTACTAACGATTGAAATAAAAAGTTAACGCGTAAAAGTTTAAAAATAAATACTTAAATGATTGAAGTCGTAAAATGACCTGAAAATACGGATTGTTATAACCACCAACAATCGTCATCCCACCACCTCCACCATCTTCCCTAAACTAAACATACTCTATGTTTAGTTTCTCAAATAATTGTTCCTCTGCCATTTTGCAAGCAAGTCCTATGGAGCTTTACTAGTTATAGAACTTTTTGTAGTTTAAAAATTTCATGTATGTTAGCATGTTATTTATTTTGTATGCATGAGTGTGGTTCACATACTATTTTATGTTAAATGGATGATTATTGTTACTTGCATTATCATTATGTCATATTTTTTCTCACTTGCTACATGTTAAAAATATTTGTATTGTTCTAACTCGTTTTTGTAGCCAAGAAACTATAGCTCAATTCCTTGGTGTCCTCGAACGAGGAGGAGCACACATCAAGGGGGAGAATTTATTTCGTCGATTTTACTAGCAATTCTCGACGATGCATTTTTGATTCTACAAAAAGGGAGAGAAATGACATAAAACGCATTAAATACTTGTTTAAAAATAATTGTATATTTAATGAGTTTAAATTTTGCAATCATCAAAAAGGGGGAGATTGTTGATAGAAATAATGCCTAAAAATATTATTAATATTTTTCACATCTTTACGTTTTGATAATCACAAAATATAAAAACGGTCAATGTAAAATTAAACGTAAACAAGTAATTAGTAGTAAATTTTCAATTTAAAAATTATATCACTTAAAGCTATGAATAAATAAATGTTTAATGCATTTTATGATGAAAAGAAATTTTTATTCAACCTCACACTTTAATAAAATGTTGTAAACATTTTTATAAACATTACAAAACATTTTCTACAATTAAAAGAAATGTTTTATTCAACATAAACATTTTCAAATTCAAATTTTCGGACCTAAAACGGCTAGAAAGTTCCAAAAAATTCCCCCTACACAAAAGGACAAACTAGGGAGCGCCTAGTCTAGGGTGACCCCCTTAAATACACGGGCGACCCCCTTATCTTTAAGGGTACCGCCCACCTATTTAAGGGGACCGCCTATAGGTAGACGCTCCTCCAGAATGTCCTATAAATACTAGACTATTCCCCACTATTTTCTCACCTTTTGCACTCATTCTTTCGGATAAAAAATAGCCCACACATCTCATTTAAATCTTTTGATCATTTAATCAAAAAGCTTTGTTTCTAAGTGATCCAAGCTCAATTCCTCAAGTGCAAGAGAAGAATACTTCCGTCATCAAGTAAAAAAGTATTACACCTCAAGTGTGTATTGCAATCTTGTTGCATCCATATCATAACTTGTAAATCATTTGTAAATCTTGTAAAGTTGTGTAGTAGATAAATCTTGGTGATTGTTGTAAGTATAGTTGAATCTTAGTGATTCATCCAAGTTATGATAGTTAGGTGTGAAAGTAGAAGTGAAGTAGTGAAGGAGTGTGGTGAAGAATACTAAGGCGTGAAGAAGTTTTGTAGTTGTGAAGTTGTGTTGTGAAGGCGTAAAAGTAGTAAAGAAGTTGTGAAGTCGTGATAGATTGGTTCTAGCTAAGATTAGAACTCGACATCTAGCTTAGTGTCAGAAATTGATATAAGCGAAAGTTGTGTATGGCTTTCTCCGCCATAAGGGAGTTTGTTGACATAGTGAAGAAAACTCTTGAGTTAGGTGCTCGAGGAGTGGAGTAGGGCGAAGAGGTGCTTCGTAACCGAACCACTATAAATCCTTATGTTGTGGTTTGATCTTTCTAACTCTTATCTCTTATTTCTTTATTTGTTCTTACCTATTTCTATTATTCATATTGTGCAAGTATTGAATTCACAAAAAGTCGAATCTAAGTTTTTATAAACAAACATAAATATTAAATTAAAAAGTGGTAAACTATTCAACCCCCCTTCTAGTTTTCCACAGTTTGGTATTTGTTTATCTCAATTTCTTGATTTATCGTGGTATGCTTGTTTATGTTTATCAATTTATACGTGTTTACACGCTTTTATATGCGACCTATCTAGTGAAGTGGACCAAGTAGATCTAGAGTCCGGGATAGCTCTCCATATATTAATTTAAACATCTAGAACTATATTTACACAAATATTGTCCTTCTAAGTCTGTGTCTAGGATACGCTTCGGGCTTAACTAGTTAATTGGATATTGCCAATGGTTTATTGATCGTGTTGACTAGCAGGTGACCTAGATAATTCAACAAGTAACGTTATGATTCCATTGGATAGTTGGACAAGTGGACTACTAATGTATAAATTGCCATTAATCGGTAAGTGGGTAAAGTATCTATGAGCTAGGGTTTAACAAGATCACCATTTCTTAAATCCCTAAGATAGATTATAATCAGCAAATAAAGATGCTTTATGCAGATGCTTTAATTGTGATAGAATTAATGTGTCTAGGTCTTAGGATGATGTAACGCCTAAGTCTTAAGAATGATATGCCACCTCGAGAGAAGAAATCATTGCACTGTAATGTACCCTTCTTAAGCTTCATGCTTGAGTTTTTAATAAAATCTTGCCATTCAAAAAATAAAAAATAGTATTAATGATCGTGGTCACCCTTTTTCTAAGACCAAACACGTGACCAAATGCTCGTAGTAAAGCGACCCGTAGTTACAACAAAAACATACCCGACAATTTTTTATTTAAAATGAATCAGATACACAAACACCTGGTATATTACTTTGGTCCGCTAAGGCGGACCATTCAAAAGAGAGGATGCGGTCTGACTCTGTTTGCGATTAAGAGGTGGACGCTGGTCGGCAATCGAAAATTGTCTAATGAAACACGCATTAGAAAAGATATCGTTTTTACATAGTTGATCTTACCCGACAACAGAGATGAAATCAGTGTATGAGTGTCTTGTTGGTTAAATACATGTACAAGAGAATGAAACAATAGTATTCACACGAGAACACGAATCCACCCACTCACGAGTCAGCATGCTCCTACAACATGCTACAACAACGCCAAACCATACCCTACTAATTATCTCAACAATACCTTTTCAACCATACATATAGTTGGTCTTTTTGGATACGCATCAAACCAAAATGCCAACATTTGTTTTCAGTTAAAATTGTTTTAGATACAAGTGGAATTAAGGTTAGATGGAAGAAAAACACCCCAATTAAAATCAACATAAAAGGATGTTTTGGCAATATTAACAATAATTTAGAGTTTATGCATAGTGTGAAATATTTTGTATTTTGTTTAAAAATTTAGTGTACGTGTTTTCAGTTTGAATTATTTTAGATACAAGTGGAATCAAGGTAAGATGGAACAAAATAACTCCAATTAAAATCAACATCAAGCTTCATGCGTGTGTTTTTAATAAAATCTTGCCGTTCAAATAAAAAAAATAGTAATGGTGATCGCAGGCGACTGCGGTCAATCCGCCAACTCAGCCTTCTCTCTCTAAGACTAAGCACATGACCAAATACTCGTAGTAAGTCGACCCCAATTTAAAAAAAACCCCACAAAAATAAATAAAAATAAAAAAATCAGAAGGAAAATAGTCAAATGAAAAACTCATTGAAAAGATTCTGTTAGCCTCAAAATATTGAGTCGAACATGAAGTTCGTCCATTATGTATGTTGTTGGTCAATCAATTAGTTTAACGTTGTAATAGGAAAGTTTCGTGAATCTGCTCGAATAATTAAACTATTATTGTATATGTTCGGGTTTAAATCCAGCAAGACCTGAGCCCGGTTCTCTAAGTTAAATATCCCGCACGTCACTTTAAGTGTCGGGGCATATATATACCTTTTCCACTTTGGAAAAGGTACAAGTTGAGTTTTATATTTCTGTGTCTTGTCTTGGATACGCTTCGGGCTTAACTAGTTAATTGGATATTGTCGATGGTTAATTGATCGTGTTGACTAGCAGATGACCTAGATAATTCAACAACTAACGTTTTGATTCTAATGGATAGTTGGATAAGTGGACTACTAGTGCATAGATCACCATTAAGCGGTAAATGGGTAAAGTCTCTATGAGCTTATGTTAACAAGGATCACATTGCTTTATCTTAGATAGATTATACTCAGCAAAATAAGGATGCTTTATTGTGATAGAATTTAATGTGTCTAGGTCATAGGTTGAGTAACACGCTAAGTTTTAAGAATGATATGCCACCTCGAGAGAAGAAATCATTGCACTAAATAAACAAACCAACGTTCTAATCGGATTAATAATAGTTAATACAGTTTTCTTATATAAGGTTCGACCGCTCTTTTATCTTTTGTCTATTAGCTTGATTTGCATGTGTGGGTTAAAGTGCTTGAATTGATTGTAGTCACCAACCAAACCGTGCCAGTCTCTCAGACTGAAAGCCCCCTTTCTCCCGTTAGAATTAGGATTAAGACTGACATAGGTTTAGAATAGAATAGAATTAACATAGATTAGATAACCTGGATATTAATTAAATTAATAGATTTAACCTCGTTTCAAGTGTTCGACGCCCTACTTACCACGAAACTACTACTGATCAGGTACACTGCCCGTTAAAGTGTTGTTTTTTGTTTAGTCGACAAAATATAAATTTAAAACTTGAATCAATAAAATATTCCCCACACAACGACACATCAAGTTTTTGGCGCCGCTGCCGGGGAGTAAAAATTAATCTTGATTTTTATTTGATATTTTGGTTTTAACATTAGATTATATCTAACCCTTAGGATTAGTGTAATTTATATTAGTATATATTCTTGTATATTCTGTAATATTTATATATTTGTCTTTAATTGTTTGCTTGTATATATTTGTGTTTAATTGTTTGCGTATTTAATTGTTTTTCTTAATACAATGTTCTAGTCGATAGCTGAATACGGCGTATCCACTTCCATCGGATACGGCGCATCCAACTTTCTGTCAAATACAACGTATTCATTCAACTGATTAATACGGTGTATCCACTTCCATTGGATACGGCGTATCGATCATCTGGAATAGAAACTGATTCCTATTGATTTTCGTGCGAAATTTTTATCTATCTTTCTTCGGAGCAAATCCTACTGATTGTTTATCCCTTGTTACAGGTAGTGCATGACAAGGAGTTCTACAAACGAATTATTCACACCTTACAAAGAACCTGAACGAGAATTTTGATCATCTAGGAGACACTTCAAGTTACTAAGTCTTGACGAATTAAGATCGCCTGATTTCAATTTATTTTCTAACCAAGAATACTCGGAGGAAGAAGAAGCGGAAGCAATGGTGGAAACCATGGAGAAATGTATGAGCAAGACCCGAACGGACTATGAATCAGGAGTTGCTAGGCCTAAGATTGAGGAAAAAGATAGTTTTGAACTGAAAGGCCAATTTCTTAAGGAGCTTCGAGAAAACACATTTAGCGGTTCGGATAATGAGGATGC
>BQNB010156644.1:1907-13113 GCA_026074375.1 Tanacetum coccineum | reverse complement strand
GTTAATTAAGGAATGACTAAGATCCATATCCTTATTAACATTGTATTAGAAACAAAAGGATAATAATAATGATGAATCATTAAAAGGTTTTTCCAGGAGACCTTACTTGAGATCATACTAGAGGCATCGGCGTGTAACTAGACGCTAACCGATGTGATCACACTATTAAATATGTCCAAGTGGGAGCAAGGGTTACATACCTTTTGATTCTAGCCCGAACAAGAATCAAATTGCTTAGGGATTATCTCCAAGAACCCTAATTAGGGTTTATACGAAAACAATCCAAGAACAATCTAAAGGAAGATTGTATCACGATCTTGTACACACGCTATGTATCGAGTTAACCAATCACTAGCTTGATAACACGTAGCGTTTAAACGAACGATTCGATCCGATCAACCCAAGGTTATGGGGTCGAATGTAGGACAAAGGAGTGATAGAGTTTAGGGATTATTGTGTGTATTTCACCTCTCCATATGGGTGTTTATATAGGCACCCTAACCCTAATACTTGGTGAAACAAGTAACATCAATTCATTAATTATGCAACATCAATTATGTAACATCAATTCATTAATTATGTAACATTAATTATGTAACATTATGTAACATCAATTATGTAATTATGTACTTGTCCTTGCCCTTATGGTCGTTAGTCTTTTCCGTTAAATACTTAACGACCGTTAAACATTTACGTGTAAAATTAACAAATATATTATTTATTAATTGTTAACTCGTAGTGAGTGCAATCCCATGATCTTGAGTTCGATCCTAACACACATCTATTAATTTATCATCCATAAACTAACAGTTTAAACAGAAAAACTACTTATATACAACCTTGAGATGTGGCCATTTTCAGCTCAGAATACTACAAGTCTACAAAACTGAAATGGTCGTAGCATATGTTTTTATAGCCAACTATATTAGACATGTTTGATTCCTATGTATAGCTTTGCATCAACCTTTTTGAAACTGATACAATCTTAACATATAGAAAATATATGCTACCAATATGTGTATGTAGTGTGCAAATTGTTGGAATTTAACAATCAAGTTAACCAATTTAACTCTTACGAGTACGCAACGGATAGATCGAGTCTAGTACAAATAATTAACATACATATAAAACACATTTAAGGGACACGAAAAATAAATAGGAACATACCCTCGTAGTCACCAGCAAATCAAAGAAACCAAGTGTATGAAACTAGTGACTAAATTGTCACCTCTACGAGTGCTCACACAAACACGTAAACAAGCACGCCCGGATGCTAGTCCAAACCTCACGTGTACCCAAACAACAAGTGTAGCAATACCCGAGAACCTGATCCGAACAGAAAACCCAAAAAAAACCCCGTTTACTGTTC
This sequence comes from Tanacetum coccineum, assembly GCA_026074375.1. NCBI lineage: Eukaryota > Viridiplantae > Streptophyta > Magnoliopsida > Asterales > Asteraceae > Tanacetum > Tanacetum coccineum. The sequence goes on along the minus strand of BQNB010156644.1, from coordinate 11,744 downwards.
TGTCCAAGATCCTTTGTCCACCCGAGATCCAAAACATTTGTTGTCCGATATCGAACAACACTGCGTTCGATCTGTTTTTCTGTGTTGTCCGAGAACGCTCAGAAAGAGGGAAAAATCGGTTTAAAGCCTATCACGCCTTGATAGCTTATAAACCAAATGACCAGAAGCTATTATATCACTAATGGATCTAAGAATAGCTTGTATAAATCTTTGGAGGAAGCCCGTAGACTTGCTGGAAAGATTTTAAGAGTGAAACGATACAAAGACCTAATGAAGGTTTAATGAACTCGATTGATAAATGGTGGAAGTATGGAGACGATTTCTGTGTTTTCTTGAGGTCTTAATTTCGTGTTTATGAGAGAGAGGTGGAGGGGTTTATATTACCCTCTCAACCATAATTGTGATAAGTCATAAAAAAACATGTTTAAGATTATCATACTCTCATTCTTTTAACATTTTCATAACTTCCTTCCCATCTCCTCGTCCTTTATCCTCTTTGAATGTACTAGACATCTCTTAGATCCTTCCAGCTGAACTACACTCTTTAGGACAGCCCCATGATCATGTCTAGTTGATTTTTGGTTCAAACGGTTTACATAGAAACATAACGTGAAGTAACAACGCACTCTAAATGTTTTTCGTGTGTGCCCCCAATAGGCTCACATACTCCTAGTCGTACTCGGCTAGTTCAACTCACATAATCCAACACAAATTCTATGTTGTTCACGTGTATGTAAGTAATACATCTACGAGTCATAATAAATTTCACCATCAAATTGAATGTTTTAGTTTTATCATAATTTTTTTCACTCTTTTGTTAGTCATCACACACTTTGAGCCACTAAACCATAAAAATCATTCCGTCATTAATTTGCTACACTGGCATACTTGAGCATCAAAAAGCTTAATACACTAAGGAACATTACATGACATTTGGTTCATGAGCATTTACGATAGCTTTACAGATCATTATCCTACATAACTTTATCAAGTATGTATGCATCAGATTCATCTTCGTGTCAATGGCCATTGCCGTGATTGTTTTTCATGCTTAACTATAGCTACTTAGACAAAGATAGTATTGTTGTCATGTACGATAAGTCTAGGTCTCGTTATCCCCCTTTTCTCACGACATGTTTATTGTGGTTAAGTAAATCGGACCATGCAACTAGCTGCCATTAGATTCAATGAGATACCGTAATAGTCATAATCTATGATAACTCCATATTTGGTCTATACATCATATCCAAAAAGACGCACGTTTAATTTAGTCTCATTTTAGCAGTCCATATCGGGTACTTAAAAACGACCTTATCCTTCTACCAAGTCAAGCAAACAAGTGTTCCTATCGAAGTCCAACTAGCCTGGACCACCTGATGTTCTAGAAATAGATTTTTTTTTATAGATATGATGGAATATAAGTTCGATTTATTTAGGCCTCACATTCTAGAAATATATCAAAACGATAACAGGTATCATTCTTAGCTTTATTTTTGATAATGAAGTATAGTGTATTGCCTAGATTTTTGAAAATGAAGACGTTACTTTGTAAACCTTATAAATTCGATAGAATTAAATGATAGAGAGTTTCTTTAGAATCAATAAATTCCACAAAATGATGGTGATGATTTCAAATCTTATAAGTTATTAGTATAAAAACAAAAATTATTTCTAACTAACTAAACCACAAATATTAATCTAAACCGTAACCTTAAAAATAATAATCTTTCAAAGAGAAAATTTGGTGCATACATGGATGTAACTTTTCTTCAGGTTAGATACGTGCATAAAACCAAGGGTATGTCATCACCATGCCTCTATGTGAGCAGGTAGGAAGGATATATGTCCTGACCATGTATGGGCCTTCCCAGGTAGGACTCATTTTCTCTATGTCAGCTTTTGCTTGCTTCGATCTTCCTTGAGACGTGGCCCCGAGTCTTAAATGAGATTGGGCGTACTTTTTTCTTGTACTAGCACTTAGCCATTTTTTTTCTTCCAGGAGGTCAAAGTTAGCCTTAGTGCCTCTTCATTTGTATCCTTGTCAATCAGGCCTAAACGTGTTGTTGGGATGCGTATTTCAGCATGTATCACTGCCTCGGTCCCATATACAAAATTAAGTACTTTCTTTTCAATAATGGTAGCCATTTGTTTGGCTTATATCCATTTTGTGAAGTAATCATCAGCTACGATCAGGAACTTGACGTTGCATGGCCTGCTAGTAATGGTCTACAAATTTCAATTTCTCTATTTGTGATTGGAATAAATACATGTGGGGGCACGCTGCAATATTGCATATTAATGACACGCAGGGCATCCTTTTTAATAGTATAGTAGTAAACCTACCCCGAAACAGGAGTTTAGTATTTTTTTTTTCAGTTGAACCCCAGCGTCGTGGAGGATCACCACCACGTGGCAAGCAAATTAGTCTTCGACCTCCGGGGCGTCCAAGATATGGGAATAGACCATCATCAACCTTCAGTTATAGCTCTTAGGTATCACCCAGTGATTACCAAATGGATCATCATAATGGTGCATAAGAAAAACGTAGTTTTATACCATAGTTCAAAGATGTCCATGGACTGCTTTAGTTTTAGCCGAAGATGATCTTTACACTCTTCCTTCACTCATATGTGCACAATTCATGAGCTCTAAACCATCATTAATGTTGTTTAAAGTCTCACACATTACTTGGCATGAGCATCGAATAGTATTACTTGACATTTGGAACATAAGTATTTGCGATAATGATACTACTCATAGTATTTATACGTGTATGGGTATCTTTGTTACTTTGACATACATAGTATTGTTTTCAAGTACGAAAAGTCTTGGTGTCGATTATTTCCCTTTTCCCCACGGCTTGTTTATTGTTTCCAAGTAAATCGAGACCAATTATGTGCTTTAAATTTTAGAAAAGAAAATTTTATAGAAATAATGTATGAGAACTCTTTTTTTTCTATGGCTAACATCCGAAAGTATCATAAACGTTTCATTTACTTTCATTTGAATACTTAAAAACGACCTTATTATTCCTCGGATGTAAAGCAAACAAGGGGGGGGGGGGGGGGTTTTCCTTTTTTGTTGAATATTATTCCAATCCTTCCACAACAAGTGTATCAAAGTCATGTAAACCTGGACCACGTAGATGTTATTGGAAACAAAAAATTGTAACAAATATAAATACTCAAGTTAGTTTACGCCTCTCAGTTAAAATAAATTTGTTTCCCCTGGAAAAAAAAATAGTGAAAAAACTATCTTAGTTTATAACAGACCCTAGTCCATTGTTTATCTTGGTTAAGCAGTCTTTAATATAGAAAAACAAAATAAAATGCAGTATATTAAATTGTTATGCATGAAAAAAAAACGATACTTGTAAGACTTAGAATTGAATATAAAAATTGTAAAAATAGAACAGTCGTTCAAAGTGTGTACCTTTTTTAAACAAAAAAAAAGACTTTTTAAAATAGACGAGTCGCCAAGTCGTCTAAAAAATTTATACCTTTTGTGTAAGTGACTTTTCAGAAATGTTTTTGAGCGACTTATTAAATGTATTTTATGCGACTTTTTTTTTACTTTTCAGAAAAGTTACCTACATAAAAAGTACTTTTAATAAGTCGCCCAAAAACATTTCTGAAAAGTTACTTACACAAAAAATACAATTTTTTAGGCAACTGGTCTATTTTGAGAATTCAGTTTTTTTTAATCTAGAAAAGATATACACGACAGATCTAAAGAATTTTAACGGTTTATATTTTAGAAAGAAAAAAAAACTTTGCCCCAATGCACGTTTTCATTCCCTATATAATAATAGCCACCAATTATTAGCTAGTACAAATGAATTAAAAAAAGAACAACCATGGCAAACACACCAGTTTTAACGTTAATGTTATCAATCTTGTTAACATTCACTTCCATTATAATGCCATCATTCTCTTGTCCCATTCATCAAAAGCAAGCACTGCTACACTTCAAATCCACCCTCGCCTCCATCTACAATTCCAAATATCCCGTTAACTTTGTAGAACTAGACTCATGGAATCCGACTTCCGATTGTTGTTCTTGGGAGCGTGTTAATTGCTCCACAACCGGAAGTGTTACCGAGCTTCATCTATTAAATGTAGCCGTCCCTCCTCCAAATTTCGAACAAGTTCCAATATCTTCAGACATCTTGACTCCTCTTTTTCATATCAGGACACTTGAACGGCTTGATATCTCGTATAATTACTTTGAAGGCGAGATCCCTGGAGAATATTTTTTTTTAAGTCGGTTTGTAATCGAACCAAACTGCATCATTTGACAAGTGGTGGGAGAACAACTTCAATGGTTCCATCCCCAGCCAACTTTTCCAGTTAACAAATTTACGTTACTTGGATATGAGCTCCAATTAATTGAGGAAATAGGACTTGAATTGCTTCTTCGAAAAGTGGACTACATTGAGGTTATTTGTTATCGTTTCAAGGCCCAATCCTGCTCAACTTTTCGCACTCGAATCTCTTCAACATCTTGATCTAAGTGACAATAAGCTCGAGGGACCTTTAAGCCCTATTTCGAAATAGTTCCAATATCTTCAGACATCTTGACTCCTCTTTTTCATATCAGGTCACTTGAATGGCTTGATGTATCGGCGAATTCATATGAAGGCCAGATCCCTGGAGATGGGTTTGGTAATCTCACCAAACTGCTTCATCTTGACATGAGATGGAACAACTTCAATGGTTCCATCCCCAGCCAACTTTTCCAGTTAACAAATTTACGTTACTTGGCCATGAGTGATAATTATCTCGAGGGAAAACTAGGACCTGAACTGGGTTCTTTTCGAAAATTGACAACATTGTGGTTAAGTAATAATCGTTTCCAGGGTCCGATTTCTGCTCAACTTTTCGCACTCGAATCTCTTCAAGATCTTGATCTTAGATACAATAACCTCGGGGGAGGTATAAGTCCTGAAATTGGTAAGCTTCGAAATCTTGGATAGCTGTCATTGAATAATAATAAATTTTCTTTGGGGAAGAGATTGAAAATTTAACAAAGTTAATGGATGTTTCATTACAAAATAATCATAATCGTTTCTCCGGTGGAATCCCATCATCAATTGCAAACCTCACAAAATTAGAATCACTGGATTTGTCACAAAATTCTTTACCATCGGAAACACGGTCGTCTCATTGATTTTGATGGCCATATGCCATAGTTTTAAATTAGCCCCTAAGATACAATTTTGTTGATACATATATAAGCTTCATGCATGTCGCACTAATTGTTATAAACATACCCAAAAATTATAATGTTTTTCGTAAGTAGTATAGTTCAGTTAGCATCGAACAAAATTGTTGACTAAATCTTTATAATCAGCAAAATTTTCTATTCCAAATTAAATTGCATAACGTCAATTAAGGCACAATCAATAAGAATTGATGTATTCCTAATAAAAATAATTTGAAAATAACGTAAACTAAGAATTGTGGGTGGAAAATGAATTGAATGAGTTATGTCTTCAATATTCAAAAAAGAAAAGTTATATCTTTTATTCGTCACAGTCAAAATAAAATACTAAATGAAAAATGATGTAATTATTTCATAAAACTAAACTAAAATAGTTAAATCAGGTAGGGTGTTGATCGGTTCGGTTATCGGGTTATTCGGTTTGTTCGGTTCAGTTAGTTCGGTTAATTTTTTTTCTTGGGTCAACCCGAAAACTAAACCGAACTAGATTTCAATGAAACCGAACCGAAAACCGAATTTGAATTCGGTTCGGTTTTCGAGTTGACACGAATATCCCGATTTACACTATTTATTTTTTTTTTAAAAAGAAAAAACTACATAGATATTTAGCAAATGAAATTATTTTAAGAATAAAAAGTGTTTTTATATTAGGATAAAATTTTATTGATATTTATATATATATATAGATAATATATAAAAAATATATATATTTATAAAAATTCGGTTTTCGGTTCGGTTCTCGGTTCAGATTGCCAAACCATATCCAACCCGAGAACCGAATTCGTAGTTCGATTCGGTTTTGGCAAATTCGGTCTGGTTATTTTCGGTTCGGTTTCGGTTTTCGGTTTTCTTGGTTTTTCTGCTCACCCCACTCTACAATCAAATCAGGCCCTTTATAAGCAAATTCTAATGGGCTTATTGTTACCGCTTACCAGCCGGGCCTAATTGGAAATTCTGACCTTTACAGGAAGACTAACCAACTTGACTCTTCTGGACCTGAGCAGTAACCAGTTTACAGGCCCAATACCATCATCGATGCAAAACTTGAGCAAGTTAGAGTGGCTTGGTCTCCAAGACAACTTGCTCTCCGGGGAGATCCCAACTTCGTTATTCAAAATCAAAACTCTAACGGACTTACACATCGGTGGAAAGGGAAGCAAGTTGATTTGGAATAACACAACTAAGGTTGATCCAAGATGTAGTCTTCAAGAGATCTCAATGCCTTTTTGTGGAATTTCAGGCCAAATTCCTGAATGGATTTCATCACAGAAAGAATTGGTTATTCTTGATTTGAGCAGGAATAAATTGGAGGGAAGATAACAACCTCAACGGACAAATCCCGCCTCGCCTATTTGAATCTGATCGGTTACAGATTCTTGATTTGTCACGGAACAATTTTTCAGGACTAATCCCAAAGTCCGTCTCCAACTTAACGGGATTACATTTACTCGACTTGTCCCGAAATAGATTTTCTGGTAACTTACCTGTTTTGGGAGCTGATTACGTGGATTTGTCCGACAATGATATCTCTGGTAAGATCCCGGCGAATTTTCCTGAAAGAACCGAAATTCTTTATCTAGGCGGGAATAAGTTTGCTAGCAGTCTGCCCATTAATTTGACTAAATTAGTCAACCTTAGAGTTCTTGATCTTCATAACAGCATTATCACGGGAAACTTACAAGATATTCTCCCTCAAATCCCTACTCTTGAAATCCTTATCCTAAGAAACACTTCCCTTAACGGATTTATCCCGAATAGTATTTCCATGTGCACTTCTCTTCGGATTCTTGATCTCTCCAAGAACAACCTAACGGGAAGCATTCCACGACAGATGGCAAACCTTCCACTAATGTCAGCATCATCGATTCCTAAAGATGATTTGAACGAAGACCGGCTACAAGACTTAATAGTTAATTGGAAGAAATCTTCTCAACGCCTACGCAACCTTCGTTTCTTTGTTATGTTGGACTTGTCGGGTAACAATATTTCTGGTGAAATACCGGCATCATTAGGAAATCTCAAAGCTCTACAACAACTCAACATATCACACAACAAGATTTCTGGGAACATTCCATTGTCACTTGGCAATCTAGTGCGCATAGAGAGCTTGGATGTTTCGCACAATCAACTCTCAGGTTCAATTCCTCAATCACTAGGTCAGCTTGGCAACCTTACAATTCTAGATGTGAGCAACAACATGTTGACAGGTAAAATTCCTCGTGGTAGGCAAATGGACACTATGAATGAGTTGAGTTATTTTCAAAACAATAGTGGATTATGCGGTATGCAGATTAAAATCACTTGTCCGGGGGATATTCCATCATTGGAAGGAAGAGTCGAGGAAGAGGAGGATCTATCATGGATGTTTTGGGAAGGAACATGGATCGGTTTTCCGATTGGGTTCTTTTCGATAATGAGCTACCTTTTAAATTTTATACAGCTTTTCAAAATTTGGTAAGAACTCCTCTTGAGTTTTTTTTTTGCTCTTTGTCAATCCTTATCAGTTAAGATTTTTGTTGTTGTTTGTACTTTGTTTCTAGCATTTGGCTAGTTTTAATTGTAATATTTGTATTTGTGGCGTGCAAAATAAACTCCGTATGATTCATGATGAGAATAACACCACCTATTAGCTTCTATTACATGCGTTTACTACGGCGAGAAGAAAAAACATTGCATTTTTTTCTTGGGAATTTAGTTTGTAAAATTTAAAGGTAAATTATTATGTTTCTCTTCTATATTTGTAGTTACTGGAATAAACATAGTTGGAGATGCCGATATGTGTTTATTTTCCTATGTAATAAAAGAAAAAGATGATAAAACTGCTGACTAAGTTTAAGAAAGAAAAAAATTACGAGTAGAAAAGTAAGATCAAAATCAAAAAGTGAACCATTGAGCCATTTTGGCCTGTCTTAATCTTCTTTACAGATGTATAATGTTGGGTTTAACTAGTAAATGGGGTTCATGAGCTAAGTAGCTAACTATTGATGTATGGCTTTGGCCAAGATTAGCAAGTGTGGCCAACCAGTAAGTGTTTGGTCTAACAAAATCTGTTATATGATTATGTCTCTCATCTATATTATCTATAAAGCATTTTGACATAAAAACTGAAAAGTTAAAACTTAAAAATTTAATGCTGCACGACTCATCTATGAAAACCATTGGAAACATGATTGATTGACTCATGATTGATTGATTGACTTAAAAAATTAATGCTGAAATGCATATAACAGTTGTACGTAATAATAACAGTTGTACGTTAGAAAACTATATAACCAACTACACAAACACACATATCTCAAAACTCAATACTCAAAACTCAATACGCGCACAACATCACACTCCAAACCACCGATGGTTGCCGCCCCACCACCACCAGTCGCCGCCTCACCACCACCGGATCGGCTGCGCCCCACCACCGCCGGATGCTGTCGCCAGCCCACCGTCGCTAAATTTTTTTAGGTATTTTTTAATATTTTAGTAAATCTATATGATTTGGCATGTTTTGAGGATTATATATTTTGTAGGTGTTGCAAATATTGCCGGAAGTGGGTGTCGCCGGAATAAGTTGGTTTTATTTCGCGAGACTCGCCGAAATAATTATGGCCGTTGGTTTTATTATAACTGTTATGTTTTGCCGGAATCTATCTTCACCGGATTTGTGGCTGGCCGGAATTATTGGCTGGCCGGAATCTTTGGACACAGTCTGGCCGGCATTTTTGTTGAACCCGCTGCCTTACCGGAATCCTCTATGGTTCTCTTGAAAATTTTGTTATTAAATTTTTTGTATAAATTTTATTAAAAATTCTTTTTTTGTACATTTGTTTGAATAAGTTGTTTTGTTTGCTTACAAGTTTTATTTATGAATTTTGTTACCTAAATTGTTGTAACTTTGTTATTAATTGTTTCTTATAATTTATTGAATTTTTCTTAATAATGTTGTAGTTGGTTGTGGCATTTAAAATATTTTTCTTAATAATGTTGTAGTTGGTTGGCATTTAAATTATGTTTATATTTTATTAGAAGTGTTGTCATTTTGTTTTGTAAACTGTGTTTATTTACTTGAATATCTACTCGAATATTTATTGTATTATGTCATAGTCAACTTGAGAATCTTGAATATTGATCTTCAACTTTGAATTTTGGTGTGATATGAATTTGAATTATTTGAGATATTGAACGAGTGAAAAACTTAATTTATCTTAAGAAACTATTAAAATTATTCAATCAATAAAATATATAGTTGGACGATTGAAAGATATGGTAGTATGTTGACTTGTGTTCATTGAAATGGTAATAAAGTGTGACAAATTTATTTTTATTATGTTTTTTTTTGGTATATTTGGTAAGATCATTAAGTAGTAAACAATGCATTTATTATCATTGAAACATATATTGTTTTGATAGTCTTTAAATACAAAACACATGATTAGTACGTAACATATATTGAAACATATATTGTCTTGAAAGATATGTTAGTAAGTTGCCTCATGTTCATTGAAATGGTAATAAAGTTTGACAAATTTGTATTTATTATGTTTTTATTTTTTAACTTTTTATTTAAACAATGCATTTATTATGATTAAAACATATATTGTTTTAAAGTATTTAAGTACA
>BQNB010156643.1:0-15245 GCA_026074375.1 Tanacetum coccineum | reverse complement strand
AAAATGATGATATCATTCAGTTCTCTGAATAAGTCTGTAGTCAACATCTCTTAGTCGTCCACCAACAAAGCTTTTGAGATTCTCTTGACTGTCTTTCCAGCAAGAGGTCAAACACATTTGAACTTGAGCTTGTGTGTTTGGTGGTGTAGGTATTGATGCTGTCTTATCGATAACCATTAAGGTAACAGTGTCAACGAGTAGAGTTCTTTGGACAACTGGGTCCTCTTGATGAATGGGAACATCCACCATTGATTGAGTCTCGAGTTTAGCAGATGACAGAGTTAAACTGGTTTGTACATTTCTAGCTTGTTTCTCTACAACTTATGCATTAGTTTTGTATTCTCAGCTTTGTTTTCCTCATCATTGAAGACATCTTGTACTTCATTATCAGATTAAGAAAGTAAGATGCTTGAGCTACCAGAATTGTCCTTTGGCTCATTGAGAACCTCTGGAATAATACCAGATCCTTCACTTGAACCTTTGGAAAGTTGTTGAATTTTGTAGTCAAGCAAGCTTCTTCTTCTTTTAGAAGCTTCCATAGCTCCCCCCCCCCCCGAATTAGCAATCCTTTCTTAAGTAGATTCAAAGCTTTCTTGAAAGCCGCATTAAGAAGACTTGATGTGTACAACCCAAATATCTAAAATACACAATTAATTCAAAACTGTAACACTAAAGTCAATTAAGTCCCGGATGTCTGAATTTCTCCTTATATGATAGTGATGATATAAATTGAAACACCAAAGTCAACTAAGTCCTGGATGTTACAATTATACCCTCTAAATAGCCGAAATGATAACACCTAAGGCGACTAAGTCTCGAATGTACACATTTCTTCTTTCAAGATACTGACTATCTAAAAGAATCATCATACTTATCAAACCTATGTGCACCTCTTTTGTCAACAAATTCCACTCCTTCGAAAATAAGCTTAGTGATGAACTGATTGGGGAAATATTAATTGAATCAAAAACATATCTTCAACTTCAAGGCTTCTAAAAGTACATAATTATTTCCAAACAAACCTAAGCCTTTTAAAATTGTGAGGTGTTGGTAAAATTGATCGAATGTAGTTTTAAGCCTAAGCCACTAATCTTGAAATTATATTTAAGCCCCTAAAGTTATTAACTTATGACAACTGAAGCCCTTGAAGTTAAAATTAAATTAACTCCCCCTCAAATTCTTATCCGTTAAGTTAAAACTTTTTCCATATAATTACCGTGACATGTTGAAGATAATTTGAAAACAATTTCTCCCCCTCGAGCAAAGACCCGTATTCTATTTAAAGATCTATTGTATTTGTTCGAGTGGTCAAAATTTCTTGAAAATCTGTTTGTAGTGTCGAAAACTGATTCTGATTTGATTAGAACACTTTTCAAATGGTTAACCCGAACATGATTTATAAAATCAATATTTTTGAGAAAAATCATTCGGGTTATAAAACTTATACCAATGGAAACCTAGGTCCTTCTAGTTGGAAGTTAAAAGGAGCAAGTTTCTAATTGCCATATTTCAAACCTTTTCCGTTTACTAAATGAGTTAAAATTAATTAACTCCCCTTTAAATCATGATCTATTATTGTTAAACCTTTTCCGTTTACTCTTTGTTTATTCAGAAAGATCGTTTTCAAAGAATTATTAGCACATTGCTCCCCCTCAAATAATGTCCCATTTTCTATTTAAAGAGCTATAGACATTGTTTGAGTGATAGAAAATTCTTTTAAATATCTTTTTCACGAACTGTCTGTGGAGCTAACAGACTGAGTGCAATATCAGTATTGACGTTATGGTCGCTATTGTTGGGTCCTGGAGCGGTCCCGACTGATACAACCTTATCCAATAGGTTATGCAACTCCCCTTAAACGAGATAAACACCTATCGACGAAACAGATAGTTGGACTATTCATTTCGGGCCACTAGTAGGAAGACGTAGGTCGCGGTACATCCTAGTACTGCCAAGAACTGGCAGTTGAGCGTGCTTGAGTGAGAGTAGCACCGGTTTGGGTGAATGTATAAAGAGAAATGGGGGAGTTTATTTTTGTGTTTTACACCTTAGGAATGTGTTTTGTATGTTTTTCTTACTAGTTAAGCCTTTATATAGGGTTTAACTAAGGTTAAGAAACTCTAGTTAAGTTAACTAGGGTTAAGTTAAAGGAAAATATCTAAAAGATATTTTAGATAAATATCTAATAAATATCTTATAAATATCTAATAAATATCTTATAAATATCTAATAAATATCTTATAAATATCTTGTTAATTAAACGCGAGCTATGACCAAGGTTGAGGAACAAAGATGACACGGCTCATAAAATGATATTTTATGATCATAAGAATAATAGCGAGACATGTCGTAAATTTTTACAATGCTCGAAACAATTAACGAACGCGCGATCAACCGTTGACTCGCGAAAGCATGCGGGCAAAGCAGACAATATTGTGGTCTGAGTAAGCGGGATGTTCGAGTGAGAGCGATACCAGTGGTGTTAATATCAATCATAAAACTTGTAACGATATTTTTCTAAAATATCTACCTTGATGGATTATATATCCTGGTCAACTTAGCCAAACTTTTGGTATGTTGAGAAGTGTCGAAACATCTAATCTTGCTGAAGAAAGTTATCATCGTCTTGCTTAGAAACGGTTTATCAGATTTTAAACCTTTTCTCGGTCACACAATCGGATAACACAAATTTAATCTCGGGACGAGATTTCTTTAAGGGGTAGGTACTGTAACATCCGAGAATTTTCGAATTTAGAATGACGATTTCAATCTTTGACTTTTAGGGTCTGGCTTGACTTATAAGAACGATCATCTAAATCACGTTTTCACGACTCGGACTCTAAAGCAATTTGATGTGGAATGACATTCCTGACAACTTTTTAGTTTTGCCCGAGACCTGGAAACGAGCCGAAAAGGGCTAAAACAGCACCGCAAACATTATTCGAACAATATACAACGCGGACACACAAAAACAATTAAATTTGTTTTTAGTTATCAGTATTTATTTAATAAAAATATTAAATAAATTATTCATCATTTTTAATTAAAAGCGTTTTTGAAAACGCGACTATTCGAGTTGAAATCCATTTTTATTTCAGACGGAGCGAAACCGGTTCACAAAATGAATAACAGATATTTTATTTAATGTTATAAAATATTTCTGAAATATTATCAAATAAATACTCATTTTTATCAGAAAAATGATTATAAAAACAATGGCGCAAGTTTCGAGATTTGAATCGGTCGTTAAGTCGCTCAAATGAGTCCCGAACCGATATTTATAAAAGTATAATAAAAATGTTACACTTTTAACCCCCCAACTATTATAACTTTTCATTTTAAATTTATATATATATAAACTTAATACATCTTTTTCATTTCATTTCTATCTTTTACACACACACTCTCATTTCACCTCTCTCTCTCCCACCTTCTTCTCCGGCGAGCTCCCCGCCGCCGGCCACCACCCACCACCGCCGGAAAACTTTTCCGGCGGGATTTTTCCGGCAAGACCAAAAAGGCTCCTCGTGGGCCGATCTACTCGATCCCCACTACCACTCTCCCTCACGCGCTCCATCACCTCCCCACTCCACCCACACCGCCGCTGCCTCCCCACCATATCACCATCACCATATCACCACCACCATCTTTTTCGACATCACCCGAAAAGGGTGCGTAGGTTGGTATAAACACGAGATAGGGTGCGTTGGGTTTGTAGTTTAACAACAAAAGGGGTGTTCGGGTTGGGTTTAACAGCGGGGTCGGGTTGGGTTGTGTTGACAGCCGGTATAAACCCGGGGACAACAGGAGTGTGTCGGGTTGGCTGTTATAAACACCAAGGGATGTTTGTTTGTGAGTTTGGTGGCAAGAAAAACCCGCAAGGGGTGTTTGTTTCGTGTACCAGCCGAACCACAAGGGTGCTCGGTTTGGTGTTATAACAACAAGGGGTGCTTGTTTTCGGTTATAGCCACGAGGGGGCGTTTGTTTATGGAAGTAAAAACAGCAGGAGGGGGTGTTCGAGTTGGGGATTATAACACGAACGAGGGTACGTTCGGTTTTGTTTTACCGCCAAGGGTGCGGCTGGTTTATAAAGAAAACACCGAAGGGGTGCGTTGGATTTATGACAGCAGGGGGGGTTCGGTTTGGCTGTCAACCGCCACTATAGGATGTGTTTGGTTAGGTTTAGCAGCTAGGCGTGTTCGTCGGTTTGATGTTGGCAGCCTAGGGGTGGTTTGGTTCGGGTGGCAGCCACCCCAAGTGGGGCTGTTTGGTTTGTTTATGCGCCGTAGGGTGCGTTTGGTTGTAATAAGGTGGACTAAGGGTGCGTTTGGCTTAACAGCCACGCACAAGGGTGCGTTTGGCTGTCCGGGTCGGGTGCGTGAGTTTAGCTGCGGGGACAGCTGGGAAACAGCCGAGAAAAGGGCGTGTTTGGTTTGTTTGGTTTAACAGCCGGGGGGCTGTTGGGTTGGCTGCGAAAACAGCCGGGGTGCGTCGCGTTTGAGTGTGTTGTCACCGAAATAAAGTGAGTTTAATTAACGCGAAAATATATAAATTGTTTCATTTAATCGATTTATATATATGTGATAAATCCGGTATAACTTGCGCGGTCTAAGTAAAATACGATATAAATATTGAAACGAGACTGATATTAATGTATAAGTGATATTGGATATATCTGAGACGAGAGTTGGACCAAAAATGGACCTTGACACCTTTTATACCGAATAATAAATATCAAAAATCGAAACATAAGATTCGGGAATCGAGATGTTGATAAATTATATTTTGATTTACAAAATATAACAAATTATATTTTGACAGACGTTTTGATATAAAACGGGACTTTTAACTCTTAATAACGAAGAAACTGGATCGAAATCGAAATATACACTTTAATAGAAAATAAGTTATTTTTAATATATTAAATCTGACATATCTATTAATTAAACGATTCGAGCATTTTCGAGTCCGTTTCAGCCTTCCGGCGAAACACGAAAGTTGTTCGTAATGGCATTTTACTTTGCCGCGAGGCTTATCAGCTTTAGATATTAGAGACTAGTTATATTGGACAGAAAATTGTATATATTCAAAATATACTCAGGGTTAAGGTTTAAAGACGCGCAAGTGGATTTCTCATCACATATAAAAATATGTATGATTTCGTGGTAACGATGTACGCATCGTTGATCATATTTAGTACGTGTATTATAATCGAACGACATAATTATAGGTCGTGGTCGAGATCGTTGCAGATTCAGTGTGATTTAATTGGATTAATTGATCGTGGTCTTTAATCAATGTGAGTTCATAGCCTCGCTTTTCAATTCGTTGCAGATTAGTTGTGATTTAATTGGATTAATGATCGTGGTCTTTAATCAATTGTGGTTCATAGCTCGATTTTCAATATTTTGAAGTTTTATAAAACCGCGAGGGGGATACATGCTTGTCTACAATTCCTTATACTGGTTATCTTATACAAAGTGATTGTTATTAATGGATTTTGTGAGTTTATAGCCCCAGTGTTACTGGTTTTACATATACTTTCGGGGTGAGGAACATGCTTGTTTACTAAATGCATTTACAGGTTTGTTTACCAATTGGATTACATTCTTATTTGAATAGTTCGCTATGGGAATACATTATTGACTTTATTTTTGGTTCACAAATGCATATTTTACATTGAAATTGATTTCGGATTAGGCTCTTGGCTGATTGAACTGATATTTTATACATTATTGCCAGGTGTTTCTTGGAGGGCGAACACGGTAACGGGAGTATATACGCATTACATTACTGCCCGGGTGTTCTTGGAGGGGACACCGGTAACGGGAGTATATATACGCATAATTGTATCACTGCCCAAATTAGGGTACATACAAGTCTACGTCACAGCGTCATGAACTGTATTTCACTGGAGGGTGAGCGCGATTGTTATGAAATTGATCTATTCGGATGTGATCCTGTTCGGGTGATTAGCGCCCCTTCACTTGTAAAGAACATTTAGATCTATTCGGGATTGACAACCCCGTTCGGGTGGACTAGCTATCACTGGGAACGAACGTTATATACTTGTCGGATTATATTGTTGGGAACTTCGGGGCATCCCCTAACATGTCACGAAGTTTATTTAGTGCACGGCCGGAAATTTCCGTATAGTGCGGATTTGACACAGAATTTAATAGTGATCAATTTTTGTTCATTAAATGTGTTATGCAATTTCTTCATTTAATTCTTCGAGATTTTTAATTAGTATGTGATAGTACGTGGATTACATTTATATTTAAATAATCTATGAACTCACCAACTTTAATGTGACACTTTTAAGAGGTTTTTTCAGTGTATTAGATGCTTGGATTATTTGGATGTGCATTGGAGTCTTTCCATTCTAGGATTATCTTTGTGATGCCTGAATTATGCGGACAAATGTATTATTAAATTCAGTTTTTTATTGAATTAACAAAATTATTATTCAAACGACAACCTAGAGTCGTTTCTCTTTTATATATTGCGTGTATTTCGAAGTAACACCCCATTTGGTTTCCGTCGCGTTGTATGTGATTTTTGGGGGTGTTCATTGACCTTAAGATTCCACATCTCAGTCTCAATCTTCTTGATCTCACCCTCGGGCAGTAATTATCAGTCATCATTTTCTTAGTGTGCCCCATGGCTTGATGAGCTAGCTTCAGTGTTAGTGGTTCTTAACTTGGGCATTCTCAAAATGTAAGAGCATATCTTGCAGAGTGCCAAGTCAGCGATATTTGACTTGGCTAGTTGCTGGGCAATTGCTAATGCTAAACACAGACTCCATTTTCTCAAACCATCAAGTGAGTCCGACAACTCCCTCAGTTCCTTTGAAGTCCAAGGTTTGCATTCAAGAATTCAGAGTAAGAGCATTAGCGAGCAGTTTGGGCTGGCTTAGGTCTGATACCATTGCTATTGTAGCCATTCCTAACCCTGCTTGCTTCTGCTTTAGCCATTGCAGCAGCAACTCCTTGATCAATTAAGGCCTGAAGTTGTGCCTCAGTAACAGTTGTGGTTGGTGTTGCATTTGGGGTTGGTGTGACTGGTTTTGACCTTGTGGTTCTCTTTGGTGCATTTTTCTTCTATCAAAGAAAATACAAGTTCCCGTTAGATTTTCAATACATTCTAACGTGACATAAACATATCGTCATAAATAAAATAAGATCGCATTACGTAGTCTGGTGGTGAATACATAGAACCAACACAAGATCGAAATTAAATAATACATCCATTCCCATTATATTGGAACTATTACATGATCTGTTTGGTACACAATGATTCCCTATCGCTAGGTTACAAAATGAAAATTCAAAATAGGAGGCCACTACAAGCGGGTGATTTCCCGTTAATACTTAGTAGCTTACAGGATAGCTAATCAGAAACAAAAGATCTTACAGGATAGTAAACCAAAACAGAGATATTTATCGTCACTACTAGCTGGGAGTAACCCATAAACTTAACAGACTGTTAAGTAGATGGCATCATAACCAATAGTTTAGGCAACTGCTACCGTGTCCTCCAATTTTTCAACGCATGCTCCAACTCTGGGACTGGTACGCATTGATTACTGAACAGAAGATCATCTGCAGCTTGATGCTGCCACTCGTGGTGACGCGCCTCAATCTCTAATATTGTAACTCGTGCCTCTAATGCCCTGCAGTGAGCTTAGACTAGCCAAGGCCTGACGAGTCTACATACCCTCTTGCTGTAGGGCAGGTCTCTCTCTCTCAATACAGCAATCTCAGCTCTCGTAGCTGCCCACGATACTTCTGGGCATCGTGATGTCTTGTGCAAAACTCTGAACTCTCTCTAGTGTCAAAACATCTATAATGCGTAAGTGTCCACTTCATGTTGACCAAACTCTAAGGCGGTCATTATCTCATCTCAGTATTATACTAGGATTATGGTCATCTATAGTGGGTCCTGGCTTGTATCGCAGCTAGCATGCAGTAGCATACTCTATTCAATCTCACACCCAGGTCTGGGAGTAGTAAGTAGTAATCTCTTCCGAGGCAGTTGTGTCAGCCTGGGGAATATTAGCTCTGCAGCTAGTAGTGGTGCAGGTAGTGGGATAGGTAAAATGGTGGGGTCCCTGATGGTGTAGTGAATGATAGTAGGTTTGTTGCTACATCTCTCTATATCAACCTCGAGTGCTCTTGAGGACTAAGAGGTCGATCACGTTGAGATAAAAGAATGGTGGTAGTGGAGTGTAGGTGCCTATCCTCAGCTGGCCACTAAGTCCTAAGGATGCTCAGGCTCAGGAATGTGTACGGTACATGTCCTCAGGTTTACTTTCTCTGGAGAAACGTGGGCCTGGCTCCAAACAAACTGTCGGCAGCCTCCTCATAAGGATCTCAGATGGACATACTCCAAGATCGATGCCTCAGATGGACAAAAGTATAGAGAACGGCAGAATAAGCTGACATGACTAATGTGACCTGCATGAAAAACAACTTTTGAGTATATATTATATATGGCTCTTATGATAATATAGAATATATTATTAACCAGTATATCAATTATAAAATGTATCTAGTCCCCTAATGCCAAAAATAGTTTTAACCAACCATTTTAATGTTTGATGATGTTTGCACATATGTATGTCCAATGTACAACCCTGTTGATGAATTTGTTGTTTGAAATGGTTATTGTTCCATCAAAACATTTGACCTGGTTCTCTATAACCGTGGCTCTTGTTACAATCTGTAACACCCCCAATTTGGGTACAGCGGTATAAGGGTCGGGGCGTGTTTACGTTCAAGATCAATAGCACAGATAAACAAGGATCGACACCTTAATGTCGTTTAAACTTTGACTAAATGAGATTTAATTGATAGACTTTAATACACAAAAGATATAGCTTCACTTGTTCATTGTTGAATATTTCAAAAAGTTGACAATTACATTTCCCAAATATGAGGCATCCATAATATCTTTAAGCGTGCAATACAAATGTAACCCAATGCCTCCTTGGCATCCCATGCCTAGTGACCTCCTTGAAACATGCTTAAAAACGTCAACAATAAAGTTGATGAATTATAGGTTTGATAAATCAAATATGAGGACCGTATGACTTTTCCCCGTGATAATGCACAATGCAGTCATCACAAAATAAGATTTAACATTTTACACTAAGCTCATGACAATGAGATCGACACAATCTTTCTTGCATTTAAAACTATATATTGAATTTCTGCCCGAAATAGATGTTCAAACCCAAAAACATCCCAAATTCGGGACATGCTATAACGTTCTTATTCTGTTCTCGTGTGATAGCTAGTCACTCCGAACGGGTTTGTCGTTCCCGAATAGATCTATTAAATATCATTCGCGCTCACATATGACAGTTCATGATAATGGGCTCAGATATGGGTTATCGCTACTTAGGCAACACGTAATTATAACATGAAACTTAACCACTTGTGTCCAATTGTAAATCATTGCATGTTTCTCACCCCAAAGACTTTGTAAAACAAAAGCATGTAAAACGTGGGGCTATGAACTCACCTTGAGTTCTGATAATCCAAATATCGCAGATAATGCGTCACGTAAAAGATCGAATGCAACCTAAATTATCATAGGTCGTATAAGTACCGAGTACTTTAATTGATAACATTGAATATAATCCTATAGTTGTTACATCGTACTATCGTTCGGGCTATCATAATTAAAGAGGTCATGACATGACGTACGAGGAGTTAGGACACTTTAAATCGTAAATCCAACAACTCGTCGATACGCCATCCGAAGAGGCCTCATTATGAAACTCCCTAGTAATATAGTACTTTGATAACCACATAATATTCTATATAGCTCAATCACCAACTAATGGTTTTGGTAAAATTGTGTTTAATAAGTTAAAACGTTTATAATTACCGTTTTAGTAAAACTGGCGTAACTTTCGCGTTTTAAGCCCGATTCTCGCGTTTCTTATGCCCATCTTTTCGTATTAAGACGGGTTATCGATATTTGACATTTTCATAAATTTTGTCCCCTGATGAACAGTAACTTTTACTGTTCATAACAGACATGAGTTTTATACAATTCGTATTTGTTGTCGTAAAACCCGTAAATGTCGTATTTTATTCGTTATAGCTCCGTTTTTAACGATTCTTTCGAGGACGTTCTCGTATTTGAAAGTTCTATACTTTTAGGAGGTTTACAAAAATATAACTTTCTGTCATGAATAGTAACTTTTATAAAAATAAAAGTATTAATTGTCGTAAACTCGCGAAATTCATAACTCGTTCGTTATTAATTGAAAAATTACGATTCTTATCATTTTGGAATCCCAAAAATATGTATAATTTGTTAAAAATATCAACACTTGCTGTTTATAACTTTTATAAAAATGTTTTTATAAAAAAATTCATTTACGACTTCGTTTATTAACGTATAACTCGTTTTTAACGTAACTTTTTCGTTATTAATCCGTTTAACAAGTTTCTTACCTTTTCGGAATCGTCGTGAAATGTATTATATTATAAAAATATAAAATGGATATATTAAATTTCGAATTTTGGACAGAATGTTTAAGCTAGTTTGTTAAGTCCATTTATATCCTTGTTTTCATACTTCTCCACTTTTGTAATCCACCATATGTCTTATATTTCATATATATTATATATCATCCATATATTAGTATTTATTTGTCCATAATAGTCCTCATATGTCCAAGTTACCAAGGTTAACAAATCCATGATAACACTTAAAAAAATCATAACTTTACTTAAGAAATCTCTAATTTACTAGTTTTGTCCATAATCATATTTATACATAAACAAGTGTGTACAAGTGTATTTCTTCCATGATAACTTTATTTTAGTGTTCAAGTAACATTAATATGAGTCCATAATTAATATTAACATGTCTTATATACCTTTTAGTGTTCAAGTAACATTAATATGAGTCCATAATTAATATTAACATGTCTTGTGTAAATCACTTGTGTGACCATTTTAACATGATGTCATTAACATCATAAGGTATATAAAAGTGTACATTATGATGACAACAAATAAAAACTTCTTTTTACATGTTAATAATCCTAAATGGTGATTTAAGCTAAATAGAATAATCATATGCATAAAAATGAAAATTATAAGAACATAAAGAGTTCAAGTAAACCTTATGAGGTATGATGATGATGATAATCAAGTGCTAAACCCTTGTTTAGCCACAAAACCAAAGCTTGCACAAATAAAAACCCTTGTTTCTAAATAAAAACCCTTGTTTTCTTAACAAAACCCTAGCTTCCTTTTTCTTGAGTAATACTTGGAAAAGCTTAGCCAATGCTTGGGATCACCTTAGAATATCTTAGAATAGATGTGTATAGGAGTGTATGGGTTGTAGAAAAAATTATATGGATTTGGTTGGGGCATGGATTTGAGCCGTGAGCTCTAAGAGTGCCAAAGGAATAGATTTTGTTATTTTTGGTAAGTGTTTAGGCAATGTGTGAGCTATATCTTATAAGATACATGCATATATGGTGTAGGACAAGTCAAGGGAACATGTTAAGGTCTTAGGGATGGTCATTGGTCTTAGGGATGGGTTATTGGTCTTAGGGATGGGTCTTTGGTCAATTAGACATGGTATGGTGTGGTTTTAATGAGGTATGTTGCACATTTGACCAAAGTGGAAGAGTTTCTTGTATATATGCTAAAATTTTGGCATACATATGATATATAGGATGTATTTTGAGTAAACTTTATGTATTGGGTATAAATGTGGGTATTTGTTGAAGCGTAGAAAAGTTTTGGTGGTTCCGGGAGTGCCTAAACGCAATTTATCGCGAAACGTATACACTTTACGTATTCGATAAAAAATAAAATGAACAGAGTTAATAATTATCCTCAAAATAATTATATAACTCTTGCTTGATGTAAACATTTAATTGTTTGATGCCCGATTACATTGAACGCTAATTTTTAGCTTACGCGATTAAGCTTAACATTTATGATTTAAAGCAATTGCGTACAATACAAAAAGTACATTGCGGATTTATCGACGTCGTCAATGACTTGAAAACACAGGGTGTTATAAATACTCGATAAGACAAGTTAAAAGATTGAAAGGTACCAATTGAGTATCTTAACTTTAAATTGTTTCGTGATATGTGATCAAGCTAGCCTTGCTAGGCTATCTCAATTTAAATGTCAAAAAGCTTTGTTTTACCTTTTGTGCTACAGAATCTCCTGGTTAGTATTTTAGGATTTCTGGGAACGCTTTTACCAGTTTGGCCGTTTCCTTACATCTCTGGGAATGTACACGAACACTTGCTTCACTCACTGCAAATCCAAAACTCAGTCAGCATGGTATGAAAATCCTACATCGAATTTGGATGATAGGGCGTAAAATATTTTGTTACATCTTTCGCTTTGGCTACTGATGTATATATATCACAGGAAACTAATAAGGCGTACTCGGTGGAGACAGTCAAATAAGGACAGCAAGTTGTTGAAGTCAACCCATAGGTAATCTCATTATTAATTTTGTAAAAAAAATAGTTCATAAATTTGTGTGTTTGGTCATACTGGCGTGCGTCCCGTTGTTAGGTTAAGTGGTTTAGATTGACCCACACAACACTTTGGCAGGTTTAGTGAATTTTAACTAGGCTGGAAACAGACTCTGTTAATGCAATTAGGGATATAAAGTCGATTACAATTTGCGTTAAGAAACATAAACGCCATTTACATATCTCAAAACTAGTTGAATAAGAAATGACCCAAACACCCTAACAATGGAGCGAAATGGAGTTTCTCATACTATAAAACTGTTCTATAACTTAAATTTGTTTATCTCATTACTTGGAGTCTAAAGAGCACTATTTTGCCTCTTTTGTTTATCCTTTGCTAGAAGAAACATGTGTTGATCTTGCTTCTTCCATGGAGATCATGTATAGAGCTCCATTTGTTAAAAAATTTCATTGGTAAAAAGTAATGAAGACGATAGTACATCTTAAAAAGTTAAGGCATCGAAACTAATTGAATTTCAAGAGGGGATGTTCGTCGTTTTTGTGATGAATATAACAACTCAGAATAGAATATGGAAAAGACTAACCACTTTAATGAGCCGCGTTAATGCTGACGATCGGTCAAGTAAGTATGTCAACACTTTTTTGGTCTTTTTATAAAAAATAACTAAATGTGTTTAACAATTATGCCAAGAATATGTTTTACACGAATAATGTAATTCTATACATTAGTGCAATGTAGGAGGTTTTCTGAGTTTAGGATACAATTTAGGGGACTTTCAATCATTTTGACCCATTATCATTTCAACAAAAATAATTTAGTTAAATCATTCAAGAAGATACAATAATTTCTTGATAGAATTTCACCTCTTGGTTGATCTTAGTATACTATAATTTATTGATACAAAAGCATTTAGAGCATTTTTTTTCTTGGTTAAATAAAGTGGTGCTTTAATAAGTAAATTTGAATATGCCTGCTAAACCTCACCTTCTACCTTGGTCCCATATATATATGGGGGTCCGCCAAGTATATCAGGGGGCCCGCCTTATTTATGAGACCGCCTCTAGAAGAGGTTTTCCTACTAGAACTATTGTATCAAATCACCAATCAAATAGACGCAATAATGAGAAGTGTCAGATAATAGTTTATAATAACTAACACCAATTCAAACAATAAAATCATACTCACAAAATCTAGCACAAAGAGCTACATAACCTAAACAAACAAGATATCCACAACCATTCACGACATTATGAACACATAAGCAATATAAAAGTAAAGCGGTAAATGTAAAAAATAAGTAAAGCGAAAGGTAAAAGAAAATGCAAACTGACACGGTGATTTATAGTGGTTCAATCATGAAGCTCCTCTTCGCCCTACTCTACTCCTCCAGTATCCAACTCGAGAGTTACTTCACTAATAAACAAGCTCCCTTTCGGCGGAGAAAACCTTATACCAATGCATATATTATTTTCTGACACTAAGCTAGATGTCGAGTTCTTCTTCGGGTACAACCAAACCAGTTATGTTTTATGGCCCAACATAACAAACCTTGTGTTTTATGGCCTAAACACATAAACCACGTCGCTTACATTATTTTTCGACACTAAGCTAGATGTCGAGTCCTAATCTTAGCTAGAACCAATCTACCACTTCACCAATGTTTTTTTTAGGCCTAAAATACTAACAAACCCACAATCAACCCATCCAAATATATACATCATTTAGATCTACACACTACCAAAGATTAGAAGACATGGACTTGATCTATATGTAAAAGTGTTACAAATGGACTAACTAGACTACATAACTTCAGATCTTGAAGATGATCGAAGTTCTTCTCTTGCACTTGAGGAAAGGAGGAAAGGATAGAATATTTGATCACATCTAAACAAGATTAACCAAGTTGAATGATCAAAGATTTAGAGAGATTTAGTGAGATCTATAAAGAGAAAGAACTAAAAGAAAATCATGCAAAAGGGTTACAAAAATAGTTAGAGCTGACCCATTATTTATAGGAGCTGAAAAACAGTCTGTCAGGAAACGGTGGTCCCAGATATATTAGGGGGCCACCGGCGTATTTAACGGACCGCCCCGACAAACGCTCATGTTTTGGTCTTTTTGTGGTGACAAACTTGTCTGGTAAAAGGTTAACATGTTTTAGGGGGAAAACAATCAGATTTTGAATTTTGAATTAATTAACACATAATTTTTCTAATTAATTAACACATGTTTTAGGGGGAAAACATTTCTTTATAACTAAAAAATAATTTTTCTAATTAAGTTTTGAAAATATTATTTTGTTACATTTATAAAAATATAAAGTTTAAGACAAAAACTTATTTCTTTGATCATCCTACAAGTTTAATGCTTGTTTGTACATACCTTATGTGATTTACGTCGGGTGTAAACAAACATCGGTGTTGACGCAGATTTGAGACGTCGAGAGATGTTGATGTATGTATGCATTGATGATTTATGATTACGAGTAATTAGTGTACTTTACATTACGCATTACACGTCACATGTTTGTCATCACCAAAACATAAAGAGATCGTATAGATTAAATATCATAATATTTGCACTAATAATCTCTCTCTTTTTGATGATGACAAAATATATAAACTATAGCACATAGTAAAGTTTAAAAGTTACTCGTTTACACTCTCTTCTCCCCCTTTTGTCAAAGCAAAAAGGTATAATGTGGATTATGGTTGCATCATATAGGTTGGAGGTTTGAGAAGAAGACAT
>BQNB010156640.1:0-15246 GCA_026074375.1 Tanacetum coccineum | reverse complement strand
CCACTTCATTAACAAGTTTCACTAGTTAGTCACAATTTGTTCAAAACTGCAGAATTTTAACGTGACTTAACGTACTTAAAACCTCCACTTACTGACCTCCATAATTCATACCAAAAATCACCTATGTTCATTTAAGAGTATATTAACTACCTTATGATTTCCAAGAGCCATTTACATGCACAAGTACTCCTAAGAAAATCAAACTTCAAAACAGTCCCAATTACGATCTGATTGCACACTAAAAAGTTTAGACCTAAAAATCATACTTAGACTCCAAATCAGAAGCTATTCTTTGGAGTATTTATAATAGACACATAGAACTAAACTCCTATAGAAGGGCTAATCTTAATTCAAATTTTAAGTGGGGGTTTTATACCTCGTAATCTGACCTAAATCTGACTCGTATTTACTGCTTTGATAACTTTTCTTGCAACCAACATTTGAATGACTTCCAGACCTTAAAAGCCTTCGAGGCCGGATGTTCTGAAAACTAGACTCTCTGAGCTACGTTATAGACACTGGAAACTTAACAAAAGCTATTACCATCATTGAGATATCAGCCAAACAACACGGCCCTAATTTCTGCCCAAATCTAAATCAAATTCTAACGCGAATTAAGTCTAACTAATTACACCCATAAGCTTCTAATTAAACCCTAATCATTATAACATGATTATTATATCATTAATTACAGATTTAATGAAACCCTAATTATCTACCATATTAATTATTACATGATTAAGGATTAATTTAAAACTTACCTTAGAACTGGATTTCTTCACAAAAGCAAAAACCCTATTTTTTTCTTCTTTTCTCTTGTTGTTCGTCCGATCTCACAAGGGAGAGGGTTATGGGATTTTATTTTGTATTTATAGGCCCCCAAACTAATTATAGATAAAGTCTAATTAGTATTTGTTTCCTTTTAAAAAAAATCTTTCTTTTTCCTCTAAAATTCGTTTTTTACTATTTATGTATAAAAAAATATTTTATTTATTTATTTATTAATTACTTAATTATTTGCTTTACCTCAAGTTTTTATAAAAATCTAAGCTTATTTGAACATACCTTTTTGCGTAAACGCAATTTACTAGATCTTTAAAGGTAATTAACTTTTCATTTTTATTAAACCTAACATTCCAAAAATAGAAATTTCATTTCTTCCTTATTCTAACTACTAGAACCTAATCTCATCCTAATATTACTAACACATAACTACGTATACGTATAATTACTTACACAATTAACGCGAAACAGCTTCAATCACCAAAATTATTTCCTTATCACCAAAAGTGAATGAAATGAATTCCACAAAATCTAACACAAATCCAATCTCAATGAGACGATCACGCTCAATGGATTGATTATCCAATCTCACATATCCCACACAAACACATATAAACACGTATAAACACATATAACACATAACCCATACATATAGAACAGATATTTAGGTCAACACTACGGTTTGACCAACCTGCTCAAGCCACGGTTGTCACATGACATTTTGCGTAATGGAGAACCAAGTCGTCAGATTCTGGTTCAATGGCGGGATTGTTCACCTGAGTAAGCTACATGGGAAGATTTGTCCGAGTTTCAGTCTACTTATCCATCTTACCAACTTGAGGACAAGTTGAATTTCGAAGGGGAGGAGAGTGTTACGCCGGTTCTTCAACAGGTGGGGCGACCCATTAGGATCAAGTCCAAGCCCGTATGGCATAAAGATTATGCCATATAATCTATCTTTATTTATGTCTTTGATTGTGTTGCATTAGGAAAGTATTGTGCTTGAGTCATAATAGGAATGTATTGTGTTTTGCTTGTTCTCCAAGTTGTGTTATTCGGTATTATATAAACCGAATATGTGATCAATAAAAATCATCGTT
Source organism: Tanacetum coccineum (assembly GCA_026074375.1). Lineage (NCBI taxonomy): Eukaryota > Viridiplantae > Streptophyta > Magnoliopsida > Asterales > Asteraceae > Tanacetum > Tanacetum coccineum. Next base: position 13,363 of record BQNB010156640.1, on the reverse strand, counting down.
CTGTGATAAAAATCTCTACCTCTTCTATCTAAACTTTCTTACGGAGCTAGCACCCGCTAAAAGTGGTGCCCTATCCCGATACTACCGCAAGGGTTGTATCATATACATATACAATCTAATGTACAAATCACAATTACAATTACAATAATATATACCCTTTGAGATTTTTTATGGTATTAGAGCCAAAACACTAAATAATCTTTTTTTGGGCACAATTTCGGTCACTTTTCAGCCACCACAACAACCCCACCAGATCCACTCCTGATCACCTCACCACCGCTGCCGCCGCCATCACCGCCGCTGCCGTCGTCGGCCGCCGTCGTCAGAAACCTTAAAAAAGGAATATTGCTATGGCTATGATTTCAGCTTTCACCACAGTCGATAAAATGGCTCATAACTCTCGTAAGTTCGCTTTTACCCTTTCACCCACAAATTATGGTTATTGAAAAACTATGATTGAACTATTCCTCATCACAAACAATTTGATGGATTATGTGGATGGTTCAATACCGTGTCCATCAAAACCTTATCCGTTACCGATGGTGTTAGTGTTCCAAAAGAAAACCCTAATTATCCAATTTGGGTCTCCAACGACGCCCACGTCCGTATGCTAATTATCTCTACAATCTCAGAAGCTTCTTTTCGCCATGTTCAAGGTACAACTTCTCATGATCTTTGGTTATCCCTTAAAAAGACGTATGCACCTCATTCCACATCTAGGGAATACACTCTCAAAACACAACTTTTAAGAATAAAGATGCACGGTGATGAAACTCCCTATGCTTATCTAAATCGTGCTCAAGAATATGCTAATGCACTCGCCGCCATTGGTGAACCTATAAAGGATAAAGATCTCGTTATGCTTGTTGTCTCAGGTCCTCGTGAAGAATATAACGGTCTTAAAACTACAATCATTGTCCGTCAAAGTCCGACTGCATTTAGCGAGCTTTATGCACTATTTAGTGATCATGATTATATGCTTGGAAAAACTCGTACACCCATTACACCATATGGTCCACAAGCCTTTTATGGTGCTCGCCCATCAAACAACAATATGAGTAACAATAACAACAACCGTGGCAATCGGAACAACTCTCGTGGTAACAACAACCGAGGTTGTGATAATGGTCGTCAATTTGATTGGGCATCCACCCAAAATACAGTGTATGACACTTGCAAAAGAAGTGGTATTGGTCAGATTCCATCACAATGCCCTAATTGTGACCCTTCTACTATTCGCACTCGGCCATCTGCTAACTTTGCAAATACCTGTGCTCAATCCTCCTCTAATGCTTCTGCAAATTGGCATTCAGACACCGGAGCAAATAGTCATGTGACACCTGATTTGGAAGCGATGGACAATTCAGAGGCATATTATGGTGACGACGCACTTCATGTTGGCAACGGTAAGGGTCTTCCTATTCTTCATATTGGTTCATCTAAAGTTTACTCACCACAAAAGACGTTTTCTCTCAAAAACATTCTTCATGTACCAGAAATCTCCCACAATCTCCTTTCTGTTCAAAAATTTTGTCATGATAATGATGTCTTTTTTGAATTTCACACTTCCTATTTTGTTGTAAAAGACGAGTCTACACACACCACTCTTCTCACCGGCCCCAGTAAACATGGTCTCTACACCATTACTCTTCCTCAACTAAAGTCCATCAATAAAGTATCTTTTTCGGCTGTACGAGCTTCCCCAACCATTTGGCATAGACGGCTCGGACATCCCCATCAACGTCTTTTGCATTCTATGCTTTCTAATTTTTCTCTTCCCGTTACAAATAAAAGTCTGTCAAGTTTCTGCAATTCTTGTCCATTGGGAAAATCTTCAAAACTACCTTTATTTGAATCTGGATTTCGAAGTAACAATATCTTAGACTTGGTTTATTGTGATGTTTGGGGTCCCGCACCTTTGTTATCGTTTGAAGGTCATAGATATTTTATGTTGTGTGTTGATCATCATTCTCGTTACATGTGGATATATCATTTAGCTCAAAAATCCGATGTGTATTCCACTTTTAAATCATTTGTGCAAATGGTTGAACGTCAATTCACCACAAAATTAAAGAATGTTCAAACCGATTGGGGTGGTGAGTTTCGCAATTTAGCTTCGTTTTTCTCTTCGCTGGGAATTATTCATCGGAGATCTTGTCCTCATACAAGTGAGCAAAACGGCTTTGTTGAACGTCGCAATCGCCATGTTGTGGAGACCGGTCTTACTCTTCTTGCTCAAGCATGTGTTCCTCAACGTTTTTGGCATTATGCTTTTGATACTGCTGTTTACCTAATCAATCGCATGCCCTCTCGCACATCAACAAACAAGTCACCTTTTGAACATATATTCAAACGGTCTCCCGACTACTCTTTTCTTCGTGTTTTTGGGTGCCTATGTTTTCCCCATCTTCGTCCGTACAATCGTCACAAAATGGATTTCCGTTCCACTCCGTGTGTCTTTCTTGGCTACAGCCCCTCCCATCATGGATATCGTTGTCTTGATATCTCTACCGAGCGTCTTTATATTGCTCGACATGTTCGTTTTAATGAAGCACAATTTCCCTTCGATATCCCTAAAACAACTTCCCCACCCCCTTCGAAAACATCTCCCTATTACTCCTCGGAATCACCTTATGTAATTCCTACTACTGACCATCCAAGTCCATCTTCACCACGCTCACCGATTTCATCTCCATCATCAGTTTCACATTTGAGTCCAACTTCTCAAACTTCTCCCGAGTCTTCTAATGGTCAACCATCTCCCGTATCGACTACATCGATACCAACACCACCACCACCCACACCACCACCACCACCACCTCCCATCACTCGGCAACGTCCTGCAAATCTTCGTCAAAATCCCAAACAACGGGTTCCCTACAATCCTTCCGCAAATCATGCTACCGTCCTCCCCACTACCATCACTGAACCAACCTCGTTTACCGTTGCCAACAACTCTCCGGAGTGGCGTCAAGCTATGAAAGAAGAGTATGATGCTCTCATGAAAAATGGAACGTGGTCTTTAGTACCTCGTGCTTCTAATACCAATGTTGTTGATGGTAAGTGGGTATACAGGTTAAAACGGGACAAGAATGGTGCTATGACTCGTTATAAAGCAAGATTTGTTGCCAAAGGTTTTCGGCAACAACCAGGTATTGATTTTCATGAGACATTTAGCCCGGTTGTCAAGTCGACAACTATTCGAGCTGTTTTATCACTTGCGGTTACTAACGACTGGCCACTACGCCAGTTAGATATTCAGAATGCATTTCTTCATGGAAATCTTAAGGAGCAGATTTATATGAAACAATCTCCGGGCTTTATTGATCCACAACGACAAAATCATGTATTTTTGCTTCATAAGTCTCTTTACGGCTTAAAGCAGGTCCCATACGCATGGTTTGAGCGCCTCTCCAAGGCTCTCTTCGATCTCGGTTTCAAAGGCTCTAAAACGGATCCATCTTTGTTTATTTATTCGCGTGGAGATACACTTTTGTACATTCTGGTATATGTGGATGACATCATTGTTACAGGTAATAATAAGGGCACTATCGACAATATAATTTGTCAACTTGGATCTGCTTTTGCATTAAAAGATCTCGGGCCACTTAACTACTTATTGGGTATTGAAATTGTTCCGCACGTGTTCGACATTCTCCTATCTCAAAAGAAGTATATTTTGGAGCTATTACAAAGTGATGGTCTTTCTAACTGCAATCTCATGTCTTCTCCCATGGTTACCTCGAGCTCACTCAGTTTAGATGACAATACCGCTTTCTCTAATCCAGTAAAATACCAACAAGTAGTGGGTTCTTTACAATATGTTACCCTATCTCGGCCTGACATGGCTTTTGCTGTTAACAAGGTATGTCAATATATGCATGCTCCGACCGAGAATCATTGATCTGTAGTTAAACGGATTTTACGTTATCTTCATGGTACAGTTGAACATGGTATGCTCATACGTCGTTCTTCTAGTTCTACCCTTCAAGCTTTTACTGACGTGCTATGGAAAGGTAATCCCGATACTTCTCTTGAAGCTTTCTCAGATGCTGACTGGGCCGGGGATTCAGCTGATCAACGGTCCACGGGGGGATTTGCTGACACTGTTGCTGAATACAAGGCTCTTGCTGACACTGTTGCTGAGCTCACATGGCTTCAAGCTCTTCTTGATGAGCTTAGAATCCATTCATCTTCAACTCCTATACTATGGAGTAACAATCTTGGTGCAACATACTTGTCAGCTAACCCTATCTTTCATGCACGCACAAAACACGTGGAAATAGACTATCACTTTGTTCGGGAAAAGGTTGCTCAAGGAGATTTTCGAGGTCAACATATATCTACACATGATCAAATTGCAGATATCTTTACAAAGCCATTACCAACTCCTCGATTCCTCTTTCTAAGATCCAAGCTACAGGTTGTTGCCCGTCGTTAGCTTGCGGGGGCGTGTTAGACCAAACTAGATTAGATGGGCCGGTCCAATTGTATAGATGGGCCGTACCCATTAGGTTATGTGTTAGTTGCTTAATCTCTAAGCTATGAAATTAGTATAAATACACATACAATCTAATGTACAAATCACAATTACAATTACAATAATATATACCCTTTGAGGTTTTATATCTATTATATCTTATCCACCAACAATATTTGAAACGACATCATTGATCAGCCTCTTTTTGCACCTTGTAAATGAGATTGAAAACACTTACATGCTTGCATTGGGGGCATCATAGTTAAGAAAAATTAATTGCAAAAGAAATAAAATAGTGTTTTTGCAAACCTTAGTTTAGTTGTCATATTTACATACATTAGTTAATGGACATCTATTACAAGTCAAGCTTGCAAAAACTACATGTCAAGTTCAGTTTATTGACAAAATATAATTAATCTACGTAAAACAAATCTATTAGTCTTTCTCCTATCCATTTTTAGAGCGCCTAAGTCAGTCATTTCTTGTCTTGAAACAATTAGAAAGCGCTTCTTCTGGAGATTTAAAGAAAACAAGCAGAAAATGATATGGGTCCGTTGGCAAAAAGTTCTCTCTGATAAAGAAGATGTAGGTTTAGGGGTCGGAAGCCTAAAAGCAAAAAACATGGGGCTTCTTGGCAAATGGAAATGGCGTTTTCGAAACGATAGAAATTCCTTGCGGAGAAAAATAATAAAAGAGATTTATGGTTCAGAATGTGGTTTTAATTTAAATATTGGGACCGGGTTGAATTCCGGAATATGGTCAAATATAGTTAGCTGCTGTGTTGAAATAGATCAGAATGGTATCCCACTTTCAAATCTCATTGAAAGAAAAGTTTATTCTGGTAAACAAACTCAGTTTTGGAACGATGGTTGGATTAAAGATCGAGGCCCATTAAAAAACATTTTTCCTCGTCTATATGCCTTAGAGACACAAAAAGGCTGTTATGTTTTGGAAAGGTGGGTGATAGAAGATGGCGTTTGGCAAGGTAAATGGGCGTGGAGAAGGCAGCCTAGTGGTCGTGCAGAAGGTGATTTGTCCTTGTTACTAAGTCTCATTAACTTGACTGTTCTTGACTCCACACAAGATGATAAATGGATATGGACTTTGAATGATTCTAGTACGTTCTTAGTGAGCTCTTTATGCCAAGTTATTCAAAAGCAAATGTTCGTAAATAATGACGTTCTCCCCCCTTTCATGTGGAATTCTTGGGTCCCTCGCAAGGTAAATGTTTGTACTTGGCGTTTAGCTTTAGACCGTCTTCCTACTAGAAATAATTTGGTTCGTCGTGGTGTTTTCGTATCCTCCCAATCATGTCTATTTTGTGGTATGGATGACGAGTCGTGGGAGCATTGTTTCCTCTCTTGTCCTATAATTAAGATTATATGGCTTAAGATGTGGAGTTGGTGGAGATGTCCGTCGTTGTTTAATCCGTCGTTGTCACAAATTCTTAAAGGGAATACGGGTTTCTCGACCAACAAGGAGATGGCCAAATTATTTCATGCGGTGTGCATGACTTTTATGTGGACCATATGGAACTGGAGAAATAAAATCCTTTACGCAACCTCGGAGGCGGAAGAGATAGCGATTCGTCACCAAGATATTTTATCTTCGGTTCAAAGGATGTCTCTCCTGTGGGCTTCTTATCGGGCTTCTAAGAACTGATTTTCATGGGATAATTGGATCCGAAATTCGGGTGATCTACTTGTTGTATAATCACTGTATGTAGGTTTTTTGGTGTTTTAGTGCTCCTCCTTAGAGCACGCCTTTTTATGTTGTATCTTGGCTCGTTTCTTGCCTTGTTGGCTTAATATATTTGCTTTTCAAAAAACATTAATATGACTGCTGCACATAGCCTCTGACCACCTTCCATTGAACCCCTTTGTTAGGGACCATATACTTATTTAGCACCCCCACTGTGTAGATCAATGACTAATTGTTGAGTTTAGCAGTTTTAAAAGATTAAACAATACTAGTTTTTTTTACAGATTCATATGGTGCTAGCCAGCTAAACTTATTTATAAAAGCATCCGACTTTTCTTTCTTCTGTCACTAAGTAACTAATTTCACTTGAGACTGTTGCAAGGTTATATTTTTAAACCCACTAATACGTAGACCGCATGAACTTCTCTAAACAACTAATGGTTGTGAAGATGAAGGAATTTAATAATCAACACTTCAAAGTTTTTTCGCATCGTTTTAAATTGTCTATGTTTGCTTACATTCAACTTCTATATATATGCTTTTGTTTGATTTCTGCTCTTGTTGTAATGGACTATTGTTTTCTTTCCATTAACTCCCATGTTGAAACTGCAGGAGGATACAATCTCCTTATACAGATGTCATATATGTTTGACATGGAGCAGTAGTTTTTACATTGAGCCTTCAGAAATGAGCATCTCAAAGGAGAAGGTGAGTTTATGTAGCATATAATTCTTGCTCTAGATTGGAAATCTCAAGTTACAATGACTAACACATGTTTCTCTCAGGATTCAATCATTGACGTCAAACTTTCTTCAAATAATATCTTGATACTCGAAAGACACGGAGTGGTACTGCATAACTTGTCAGATCCAACTGAGAGTGGGTAAGGATGCTATATGGTTTTTGTTGGAATATGTCCACGTATAAATTATATATGTCCGAAAATCTATCCGAGCCTACGGGGACGCACATGTTAATATGTAGAACAACGATTAATATATTAAAGTAATATATTAATTAGTGATTTAACAAACGATCGTTAAATGTTTAACAAGAGTTAATATTAGTCGTTAAAAGGTTAAAGGGCTAATATGCAAAACCGAGAAATTGGAAAGGCTTCGTTTTTTTCTTTTATTTCCTGTTCGGCCGAACCCCTCTCCTTGAGGAGGTGGGATTGCTTGCTTGCACCCCAAGCAATAAGGGTTATAAATAGGGGCTTTTGGTTTCATTATTCTCATAACTTGAAAAACCAAAACCCAAAAAATCCCTTTGGTGCTCTTCTTTGTTCGACCGGTCCTCAAACCCTTTAGGGGTTTGGGTTTTTTGCTCTCCTTGTCGTGCGATCAAACCCTACACCCTTTAGGGTTTCGGTTTGTGATCAATACCACTCCCGTCATTTTTTGTTCGTGTGTTAATTGAATTCAAAGACGTAGGTATCGTTGGTTAACACTACTAACTTGCTTACCTGTTGTGTTTGCTAATAAGTATTGTGTGTCTCGACTTGCAGGGATCATACTTTGATCCTTAGTGGTTCGCGTGTGTTCTATCATACGCGTATATTCAAAGAGAGTGGATCGGTTTATTGATAAAAGAACACACCTTCTTGATTTCTTATTAAATTATGTTATTCTATACGTGTTAACCTTTCCGTTGCGTACTCGTGTCTTTAATGGTTAAAAGATGTAAAAACCCAACAGTGGCATCACGAGCCATCGTGTAGAATTTGTAGTTACAAGTAATAAAATTTGACAAAAATTAGGATTCTTGATAAAAAAAAAAATTAAGCCCTTAGGGCGTTTTATGCATAAAGATTTGATCTTTATGCATCAAGATTTAATATTTATTGGTTATAAAATTAATTAGACGAATTCTAGGTTGTATGAAATTTTATAAGATTAAAACTTGATGCGTTTAATTGTTAATTCATCGGTTTTATGTTTAAATTAATTGTTAATTCGGCATCCATGATAAATGCATGCAATTTATCATGGAGGGATATGTGATATAAATCTAGTTAATTGTTAAAGATTTTATGCAAATATGATGATCAAGAAATAAAACATAGGCATTAAATTTGATTTGGCAAGAATCACGACTTTAAAAGCTAGGGAAGACCTTAGCTATGTCTTAATAGGGCCTAAAAATTGCTTAACTATGTGGTATTTATTTGTATATGGCTTACGCAATCGATTATATCAATGGATGTGGCCGAAGTCATTGGACAAAGGAGCCTTATATGAATATATACATATTTTTAATTATTAGATAATTAGGATCATAATTGATATTTGCATGACTTAATTGTTATGTGTTTTTTTAAATAAGTGTTATGTGTATTTGTTTTGTGTTTATATTGTTTTATTTTAAATTTTGACTTATGAGAAAATAAAACGGTTTTTCGAAAAATAAATATAAACATGGCTAATAATTATGAAATCATATTTATTATGGACTATTTTATAGTTCATAATGTGTTTCTCAAATTAAAGTTTTATTTTTATCAATGACGTAATTTGAAAAAGTACTGTTTAGTTGCAGGGATAAGGTTCGGGGAGACTCATCAAGACTTCGGTCTTGTAGATATCATTACCCTATAATACCTGACTACGTTGTAGTTTTCTTACTTTGCATACTATTTAGGAAGTCGCAAATGGTCTAGGGTTTGAATGGTTTTTAATCATTCTTTAATCCTTTCCCGCGATAAATTATAAAATCTTTAAATTTTGAATACACGTTGAATCGTTAATTTTTTTAAAAGGTAACACTATTTATACATTTGATGTATAGAAAATGAGTGATACCATAATAAATAACTTAATTGAGTATACGTTTTTATCTAAAAACTTTGATACGAAGATGTAAGCATGCTTATTCGTTCATTTTTGCCACTGTCAAATATTTTAATCTTTTTTAAATTAATTAGTTGTTGCCATCCAATTTGTAAGACACTTGCTGTTGTTTTTTTAATATGCGTTATAAACGTATGTAGAATTGCAATTCCCAGTGTGATTAATACACTTTTTCGTGAGAACCCATATTAGTGTTCATAATCAACAGTTCTTGGTTAGACGGACTTAATCGGTTTAGTGGTGCAGACCTTAAACTCGAGGCAATAGATGGGGATGGAACCATGCCTAGTAGTATATTATTGTAAATAAAGTAAGTCCCATTGGGTTTTATGAATTGCATTGGTGGCAATTACTGCGTCTATTACTTTTGAAAACACACATCACTAGCAGATCAACTAATGTGATGGTGGTATGTCAAGTAGGGTCCTAGCCTTTAGAAAATTAATTGTTTATATGATTAAACATGGGTAGTTAATTTTCTTCAAGGAGTATTATCAAAAATACTAAATACTTGAACTTTTTTATTTTGTAGATGGCACTACCTGTTCAAAACATAAACCATTCGACTTTCAGGTCGATGTTTGAAAGAGAAAAACTTTTTGGAAACAATTTCAATGACTGGTCTCGTCAACTTATGTTGGTCTTGAGAGTTGAAAAGAAAATGTTTGTCATTGAACAGCCTATTCCCCTTGCTCCTACAGTTGATTCCGCAGCAAATGTGCTAACGGAATGGAATGCAGTATATGATGCTCATAATGAGGTGGCTTGTCTTATGCTTGGGAGTATGACTCCTGAACTTCATAGACAATTTGAAAATTATTCACCTTATGAGATGCTTCAGGAGCTTAAATCTATGTTTGAGAAACAAGCTAGAGTAGAGAGGTTTGACCTAATCCAAACTTTCCATGCTTGCAAACAAGAGGAGGATAAGCCAGTTACTGCATATGTCCTTAAGATGAAAGGATATCTGGATCAACTGGAACGTCTTGGTTATGTACTACCACAAGATCTTAGTGTTGGTTTAATCTTAAATGGCCTCACTAGAGATTTTGTTGGATTTGTGATAAATTACAATATGCATAACACGGGGAAGACAATTGGTGAACTACATGCTATGCTCATTGAGTATGAAAAAGTTTTACCTAAAAAGGCTAAAACACCAAAAGTAATGGCGATTAGAAGTGGTAAAATCTAGAAAGCCAATAAGAAATCGCTTAAAGCTAAAGGTAAGAGTAAAGATAATGGCAAGGGAAAGGATAAACAAGTTAATATCCCTAAGCCTAAAAACCCTAAACCTACTGCTAAAGAGCACCCTGCTAAGGATGACACCTGCCACCACTGCAAGGAGGTGGGTCATTGGAAGAGGAATTGTCTTATCTACCTTGTTGAGTTGTTGAAGAAAAAGAAGCAAGTTAGCACTGCCAGTTTTTCAAGTATCTTCACAATAGAATTATTTTCTTTTCCTACTAAGTCCTGGGTGTATGACACTGGTTGTGGTACTCACATTTGTATCACAAAACAGGGTCTTAGAGGAGCAAGAAAGCTGGAACAAGGAGCTCTCTATTTGTACGTGGGCAATGGTGTTTGTGCACAAGTAGAAGCTATTGGAAGCTTTGACTTAGTTTTACCTAATGGCCTAGTAATTTGTTTAGACAATTGTCATTATGCACCTAATATAACTAGAGGTGTTGTTTTAGTTTATCGTTTGGTTGAAAATGGATTTGTCTAGTGTTTTACGGATTATGGAATTTCAGTTTCTAAGAATGATGTTCTTTATTTTAATTCTATTCCACGTGATGGTATTTATGAAATTGATATGCATACTCTTGTACCAAATATTAATTTTATTTATAATGTTAGCAATAAAAGAGCCAAGCATAATTTGGACTATACTTATCTATGACACTGTCGTCTTGCTCATATAAGCAAGAAACGCATTGAAAATATGATGAGTCATTTGATCAATGCGTGTCTTGATTATCAGGCAAAATGACAAGAAAACCCTTTTCACATCGTACCGAAAGGGCAACTGATCTTCTTGAAATAATACATACTGATGTGTGTGGTCCACTTAGACATGTATCAAGACAAGGTGCTAGCTACTTCATTACATTCACGGATGATTATAGTCGTTATGGTTATGTTTATCTACTTAAACATAAACATGATGTCTTTGAAACATTCAAAGTGTTTAAGAATAAAGTGGAAAATCAACTCGGGAAGACAATCAAGGCTTTTTGATCAGATCGAGGTGACGAATACATAAGCCAATAGTTTAAAGATTATCTTAAAGCTTGTGGAATTGTCCAACAACTTACTCCTCCATACACACCACAACACAATGGCGTGTCTGAAAAGAGAAATCGTACTTTGTTAGACATGGTTCGATCTATGATGAATCTTACAACTCTGCCGTTATCCTTTTGGGATTATGCTCTAGAGCCTGCAACACGCATTCTTAATATGGTTCCAACCAAGACGGTTTATAAGACACCATATGAATTAAGAAAAGTTCCAAACTTGTCTTACTTAAAGGTCTGGGGATGTGAGGCGCTTGTGAAGCGAGATACGCCTGACAAACTCCAACAAAGATCTGTTAAGTGTATCTTTATAGGATACCCAAAGGAAACAATGGGTTACTATTTTTACTTCCCACCTGAAAACAAAATTGTTGTTGTAAGGTATGCTGAGTTCTTTGAGAAAAGTCTCATAACTCAATAAGTCAGTGGGAGGGCCATAGATCTTGAAGAAATTCAAGATGAAGATACGCCACCTTCTGAAATCACTAACGAAGTTCCTATAGAGGTTGAAGGTTTCGAACCACCTCAACAGGAAGTGATTCCAATTCGTAGGTCTGAAAGGACACATCGAGCTCCAAATCGTTTATGTCTAAATGTAGAGGCGGAGAAGCATAGTCTAGGGGATCTTAATGAACCCACTAGCAATAAATCTGCAATGTTAGATCCATCATCTACTAAGTGGCTCGATGTTATGAATGCGAAAATGCAATCCATGATGGACAATAATAAGGTATGGGTCGTGGTCGATCTTCCTCCTAATTGTAAGACTGTTGGGAGTAAGTGGATTTTTAAGAAAAAGCCTGACATGGATGGCATTGTACACACCTATAAAGCTCGTCTGTTAGCAAAGGGTTATACTCAACTCTACGGGGTTGATTATGAAGAAACGTTCTCACCCGTGGCTGACATTAGAGCTATTAGGATTCTCATATCTATAGCGGCGTTCTATGATTATGAGATATGGAAAATGGATGTCAAAACTGCTTTTTTAAATGGTTTTATCTTGATAAAACATATATATGGTACATCACCTGAAGGTTTGTTGGATCCTAAACATCGCCACGAAAAGTATGTAAACTTCAAAGACCCATTTCTGATCTTAAACAAGCTTCAAGAAGCTGGAATAAAAGATTTGATAAGGAAATCAAAAAGTTTGGGTTTGCTCAAAATCTTGATGAGCCATGTGTATATCAAAAGGCTAGTAGGAGTAATGTTACATTTCTCATTGATCGAATGATCAATATACATATAACAAACACATATATATATATATATATAATATATATATAATAAAATATCTATAAACCTATATAAGCAGCGACCACTCAACCAATTACCTTTGCACAAGGAATGGTTAAAGTTCACTAAATAAAATATATTTGTAACCGGAAGTATGAGTTCCCGGGTCGTTATGTCCCAACGAGGCTTAAATGGAAAATCGAATGACAGATTGATGATTGATGTTTGAATATGACAAGAGGTATGATTGGGTTTCTATTTCTACGAAGTTAAAATGCAAAACGATTAAATAAAACTCTAAAAAAAGAAAGCTATATAACTTAAAACCTAAATCGGGTCAACTAAAAAAACTAGGGCTAAAAATCTAAATTTTGAAAATTAAAGCCAAAACGAAATTTTCAAAAAAGCTAAAATAGATTTCTAAATGACAAATAAACGAAGTTAAAAAAAACTAGACAAAAAACGGAGGTTGTTTGACCAAAAAACAGTCAAGACACGAACGTGACAAACGAATCCACGTTCTTTAAAAAAAGTAAATTTTTTTGAAAAATTAACCTTACAGAAACTTTTATAATTTTCCTACAAAATATATGAAAAAAGAAAATTTTTTAAAAAAGATTTATATTTTTCTGATAAATATTTTATTTTTTATGATTTTTTAAAGATTTAAATGATTAAAAACTATAAAAATAATCCTAGAGCTAAATATATTAACCTAAAATTTTTATAAAAATTACACTAAGTGAAGAAAAAGTGCAGAAATTTAACAAAATTAAAAGCCCCAAATTTTATCT
>BQNB010156639.1:0-15246 GCA_026074375.1 Tanacetum coccineum | reverse complement strand
TATTTGGCAGTTTTTGTCTGTTTTTGGTCATTTAAGTCCGTTTTTAATGGCTAAAGGTATGTGTAATTAAGCACATACCAACGACTTAATCAGAAAGATAGTAACTATCTGATTTACTCCTGCCGTGTTGTCTACTTTGAGACATTCCAGTAATGAGTACTAGCAAGCATGGTGAATCTAATACATCTATGCTAGAAGATCCTACACTTTGAGCTGGAAACCCTGTCAAAGAGATTCTTTGAATCTACCTGATCACAGGTACAGTATTTATACTGTAAAACGGTCCTACGGAACCGGAGGTTAATCTAACCAAATCCGGACGAATGACAAAGCCATATTCGTCCACCCGCTTTATTGCTAACTGTTTTATTTCAGGATACATAAAGATGGAGATGGTGATGCCTCATTCCAGCTGAAGTCGGATTCATTACCACATGCTCATGCTCAATCTACAAAGACATTCTATAAGCATCAAGATTCAAGAATCATGAAAGCTCAAGAATTAAAGACAAAGACTTCCGCACAAACTCTGATATACAAGATCTTCCTTCAAAGATATCAAGTCTATCAAGGGAGATTGTTAGCAAGCTTTCAAGATGATGCAAAGTATGAGCATGTTGGTCAAGACACAAGATCGCAAGGTGGCAAAGACGATCAAGACAAAAGGATAAAGATTTAAAGATCTCGGACGCAAAGACGAAGTCAAAAGACAATGACAAAGGCTCAAGATCAAAGATCACAAAGCATGAAGGAACAAGCCTACAACGTAGACAGAGACAAAGATCACAAGAGCTTAACGACAAAAGCAATCTCATTGATCTCATGAAGGAGTGTCACAATGAACTCACTTCGGGGGAGATTGTTAGCCTCAAAATAATGAGTCGAACAATGGAAGTTCGTTCATAACTATATTAGGTCTCAGTCATTAAATAATTATACGTTGTAATAGGCTACACGGGTAAACGGGCTCTTAAATGTAATCTAACCGGTCACGTGTATCGGGCGAAAGCCCAAGTGATCCCGAGCCCGGCCCGTAGAAATACCAAGGCATGAAAGCCTCTTGGTATTAAGTATAAATACCCCTCTCCATGTATGGAGAGGGTGTTGATTCTTGTTAATTCTCATATTGTAATTTTGCAAGTAATCATCCAACTCTCATTTTTCTCTCTACCTTTCTCTCTCTAACTTCTCTCTAAATTTCTTCCATATTTTATCATCTTATTTTCTTGTTCATCATAATGAAGTGAAAGTATATTAAGGGTAACCGACATGTAGTGACTTTGGGAGAGCTATGAGTGGTTCATAGGACATATATATAGCATGATGAATTTTGGTTTGAATTATGGGAGTGTTTAAGTGGTGTGTTTAGGACGCGTAAGTGAGTATAAAATTCTGCTTAAAACCAGAAAGTTTAAGGAGTAGCATTTAAGTATAAATGAAATATGTAAGAATGGGTAAAGGTTTTAAATGATTATAAGACTATGATAGATAGCCTAGGTATCCATCATAGTTGAGGTTGCATCATATTGGGTTGAATGCCTAATTGATGGTAACTAATAATGTGTTTAATTGTTTAGATTGTTCGTAAAATTTTGTGAAGTTTTGTTGAATCTTTTTGGAAGGTAAGCATCAGGTGATTTTCATAGTCCCACTTTTAAATGTTTTTACATTGGGATGGAAATGATGCTAAATGTTTTGAATTACTGTGATTATGTGTTTTGCTTTCATGTGGACATTATGTGACTGCTATATGACTTATTGTTGCATGTTGAATGTGGTTTACTTGCATGTTTTATATTGACATGTCAAGTGTTATTGATTTGGGATCGGGGAGTACGCCTACTCAATAATAGTGATTTAGGATCGGAGGAGTACGCCTACTCAATAATAGTAATTTGGGATCAGAGGGGTACGCCTACCCAGTATTGTTGGTCCAGGCCTAAGTATAAGCTCCAGCTGGTAGACTTTTAGGTGCGTAAGTGACATATGGGATCTGGGGTAACGTTCCTACCTAGTTGTTGTAATGGGATCGGGGGTAACGTTCCTACTCAGTTGTTGAAAATGGATCGGGGGTAACGTTCCTACCTAGTATGTGGATTGCATGTTAGCATAAGTTCATATGTTGGATAATTGTCCTATATTGTTTTGATAATCGCAGTAATTGGTTTTGAAAGGTGTATAATGTGAGTCTTAAACCTATGACTCTCACCAACCGTTGTGTTGACGTTTTAAGCATCATTTTCAGGTGAGCATGATGGAAATAAGATTAAAAGAAGTGGCTAGTAAGAGACCATAGGATGTCATGAAGATTTCTATTTCTTGTCTTGAATTTTTGCATTGATTGAATTTGAATAATTGTTGCATGTCTTTCTATTGGCGAGAACTTTCGTTTCCTCAATAAAGACGCCTTTTGGGATTTTTGGTTAGGTTTTGGGTATCGTTATGACACTTTGTGTCTTTGCTTTACTTTAGCTTTCATTTTAGTATTCTCTATAGAGACACCGTGTGTTGTGATGATATCCATTCTTGTTTACGCCTCGCGTTTCCGCCTTGGCGGGGTGTGACAGATTGGTATCAGAGCTGATGGTTATAGAGAACTAGGTGGTTGAGCCTAGACTATAGCTTAAGGGTCCCTCATATAGATGCATTTAGGGCTTATGTGTAAGTATATACTAATTATGCTTATTTTCCTAAAGTTTCATAAAGTATATTATACTATATACTATATATATATAAGTTGAAGTTTTTCTTTGATATTTTGAGATCTGTGTCCTTGAGATCTAAAGTATATACCCCCTTTTTTATTGTTTTAGTCTGCTTCCACACCCCTAGAGATATCGTTGGAGATTGATTGACCTCCCTGGACCCGCGGAGTGGGGGGAACTTTTGAGAGAGAAAATCAAACCCAAGCGAGGCCCAACATAATTTATTTCATTTATTACCATCGATGCTACTAAATCGAGAATGATTTAATAAATTGGGGCACGATGAGAACTTCCGTTTTTGTTTGGTCATTGGGATTTTATGTATCGATATGGTGGATAACATGTTTAAGTTATATTTTTGATTATTATTTAAATTCTATGTGTATGATGTGTGTTATCAATGAGAGGTGTGGTCTTGGAAAAAAGTTTAAGTTTAACGTCGTTTGCAAAAGTGCAATTTAAAAGTTATGTCGCGAACATAATTATAAAAGGTTTCACCACGAGGACTTGTGACTTTGATTGCATTGATACTGTTGCTGTGTAAGTATTATTTAAGGATGTAAAGTCTGGATAGATTGTGTGAATGGTAGTGAAGATGTGATGTGAGACTGTTGAGGAAGTTGTATGGTTATAAGAATTCTTCCTTACGTTGAGCGATTATATAGGATCGAGTTGAGTAGATGGTAAGGTTTCCTTTCATCTATCGTTTGCGGATACATCGGATACATGTTGGCATTGTCGTCGCGATTCTTAAGTTAGTTCGTTAGCTCGTTGTTCGTTAAGATATACAACGCTCGAGTTGTATTGTCTAGTTGTTACTATAGAACTAATTTGTTCTATGTTCTCCGTTTGGCGTTTTGATTGGTTCCCTTGTCTAAGGTGGCGATACTTTTTGGTTTGGTTCTATGACCATTGGTATGGATGAGTTCTTATGGTTTGTTTGGTTTGCAAGAGTTAATCCTTAGGGTATTTTGGGAGTCTATTTTGCTATCATGATGTCTTTTGTTGCGAGTCATAAATTCCTTTTCAAAGTAATTTTGTTGTAGTCGATATCATATCGTTTAGGTGTTAAAATCTTCTTTTTAAAAATAATAAAAATAAATTATATAAATGAAATGCAACACATATTTTTTTAAAATCATCTTTTGATTTCTTTTATGAAAACCATAATTAAAATAAGTTTATAAAAAAAATTATTTAAATTTATTTTTACACTTAAAATTATTTGCATTATTAACTAAGGTGATTCTATTATTTTAAAATGATTGATAATAAGTTATTGAGGGAAATGTTTATCTTTGGGTAAAAAGTGTTTGTATGGTACAAGGTTCTTCATCTTTTAAATTAATGGGTCGTGGTACGTGGTATTATTCGTTGCGGGCGTTCTAGAAATCGTTGATGTGTTTGTTAGGTCTAGTTCGTTTCTTCTTGCGACGTTACATTCGGTTGATTTCTTTTTTTTGGAATCGATTGATTTTGGGTCCAGACCAATTGGTGCATGAGAAGTTTTGAAATTTCCTCATGGCATGGTTGCTAATGTTGATGTTAGACGTGTCTTCTTCCTGGGTGTTGCGATTGATGTAGCGAACTAATATAATATTCGGATTCCAAGTTTAGAATTTGAGCATTCTCAGTTTACTTAGCACCTCTTAGATTTATGGGAGGCGTTGATGTAGCTGTATGAGAGAATTATTTTGAGGCATAAGCGGGATGGTATGGCCACAAAGAAGGGTAGTTAAATTTCCTTAGTGAGTATAAAGGTGCTTAAGGTTCGTGAGGAAACTAACTAAAGTGGAAAGCAGGTCTCGTAGAGTACCAAAGCATATGAGTCGAAATTTTAGTGATACTTTAGTAGTAAATGTGAGCATCTCGAAAAAGTGTTTCTCAGATTTAGTAGTTTTAACCCCTCGTCGTAAATAAGGAATTCGTATGAAATTACTAACAATGGACGATGCGATTTGCGAAGACTCGTGTCATTTGACCTTTTAAATAGGCAAAGTGTGGAATGATTGCAGGAGTTGCAAAGGATAAAGGTTGGCTGCAGCAATAATAACCTCTGTGGAAGTGCGGTATAGCTTAGATAGGAAGAAGGGTGGGTTATTTATGATGTGCCTGATTATCCCCCCCCCTCCGAGAATAGTGGGATAAAAGTTTTCGTTCGGATTGTCACCAAAGGAGGGTATACAAGGATGACGTAGCTAAGATTTTTTTTAGGATGCGTAATGGATACGTTAAAGTTTACGGCTATGCCTTTTGGGTTAACCAATGCACTAGCGGTTTTCATGGAGTTAATGACCGGGTGTCATACCGAAATAGACAACAAGATTACGTATAAATACCGACGATATTTTAAACCCGATCCCGAAGTCTAAGAGGAAATGAGTCGCAACGTGAAGATGAACGTAGAGGTCCACTGAAGGAATGAAGATTACGTGAAGTTTTCCACAACGTGGAAGCGGAGCAAAGAGGAAGCTATCTAGATGTGGAAGGGATCAAATGGGTAATGAGCCGATCTTGGCATTTACCGGAAGGAGCAAACAATTTCGTAGTATATTATGACCTGCGAAGTAAGGATTTAGAAGCATGCTTGGAAAAAGGAAGAAGGTGATTGCTTGTACGTCATGACAACTAAAGGTTCTTAAGAAGGATTGCATGACTAACGTGGTAGGTTTTGCCTTATAATGCGGAGAGGCATTAAGGTGACCGAGACATGAAGAGTAATCTAATACGGATCATGAATGTCTCACAACACACTTCAATCGGAAGGAATGAACATTGAGGCAAAATGATGGATGGATATTATTTATGAGTTTTATTTCGAGGCCAATACCATCTGGAAAGAAAATGGTAGATGTTGTACCGTGGAGTAGGAAGAAGATTTAAAGCCAGAATGATTTTTGAGATAAATATACGATGATCCGAACTAGGTATGAGAAAAGGATGTATTGAGCATAAGATAAAAAGTCAAAGCAGAAGAACGCGTCAACATAAGATGTTGCGTGGCTTGGACAAACGAGTGTGAAGAAGAGATAGAGCAGTGTTCTATAATTGGTTTAGAACAAGTCGGACCTCCATTTGAGAATGTAAAGACCTTGCTAATTGAAGAGGCGTATAAGACAAAGTATTCTATCCATCCTGGAGCAATAACATGTTGTGTGGATTTTAGTATAAACTAATCGAAGGCTGAGTATGAATAAGGATATACATAGTTGCGGTAGTTAAAATTTAAGCGTAATCGGAAGTAGAAGTTGAGTATCAAGGCTTCATGATTGATTGCTAGCATACCTGAGTTACCCTAGAAGAAGTGGGAAAGGATAACTGAAGTGATATTGATTGTCAATACCAAGTTGATAGTGGAATACTATGCGATTGGGTGTAGTCAATAGACAACTAAGACACCTGCCATTCCTAGCTAGCTTAGGACAATAAGGGTAGAATTTAGAGGTAATTAGAATACTCACTTCGTAGATGAGTTTTTATCCTAAGGGGTGGATTATTCATTCGATATGGATGGCTTCCTTGAAACATGAGGTAATGGAAATGAATGTAAGGGGATGTTTACCGTTTTAATGGTCCGTTAACCGTGGAGAGTAGTAAGTGAATGGATCTAATTTTGGTGCGATGAAACCAACCAACAAGATAGCGTGTAAAACTGGAAATGGCCTTGAGGGAACCAAATTTAAAATAGTTACCTAGTGTAGTTATTGAAAAACATTTTGAATTAAGTTGGTAGGTTATGGTGTTTGAAGTCTCACCTTGGAGAGGTGTAGTACGTATTGGAAAGAAAGACAAGTTAGAACCGAGTATGAGGACCATTATGAAGATCCTTGGATGGATTGGTCCTATATTTCCGATTGAGAAATTCTGTCTGTGAGCCTAGTATCGAAAATAAGATTGGAGGCAGGCTGAAAGTTTGAGTAAACCTGAAATTGCAAGGATTCTTTAGATACGTTGAGCTTGTAAACATCTTATATCTTAATTTCAAGACAGTTCTTGTATTGATGATTGCTGAGGTTAAGAAATAAAAACACATATTTTACACAACTAAGGATTCTAAGGAATTACCCTCTAGGAACGGTCAGGGCGAGGCTCATGTGGATTTGGATGTTATTCTTTTCGTTCGTGGTTGTTGTGTATGCTAATTTCACCCATGTGGGGTAAGCAGAAGTCATTACAGTTGGATTTTGAATTGTTTGGAAAGTTTTTCGAGGAAAGGTTGACAAGACTCTTTGGTTTTAAATCAAGGAACCGATGATGTTGTGGACCGAGAGGCCTGATTAAAAGCGTAGTAATGATAGCATTAAGTGAAGTTTCTTTGGGATACGAAGCGAGGTCCTGAGCTTACTTAGGACGCATGTTTCAACTTCCTATGAGGTCTAAGTGTCCTTCTTCTATGTTTATCGAAAGTGCTAATAGCTCGAGTATTTTAAATCTTCCGAGGTACGAGATTTCTCAATGTGAGGATACTGTGACGAACCAAGACTTGAGCAGGTTGGTCAAACTGTAGAGTTGACACTAAATTATATGTTGCAATTATGGTTATTGTGTTTTATACGGATTTAAAAGGTTTTATGTGGGATATGTGAGATGGAATAATCAACCCATTGAGCTTTAATCGACTCATTGGGATTGAAATTGTGTTGAATTTTGTTAAGTTTATTCGTTCACTTTGGTGACAAGGAAATGAGTTATGAGATTTGAGCATTCCGTGTTAAATGTTTAAGTATTATTACGTATACCGATATTTTTTGTGTTAGTAAATTAATATAAGTTAGGTTTTAGAGTTAAGTAAAGAGAATGATGTTATTTGATGGAGAAATTTTAATTTAATCACTTATATGTGATAATGAATTGATTGGTTATTGTTGAGAGAATTGTTTTGGTTAATATGTGGAGTCTAGGTGATGAATTAAAATAAGAACGTGTCATTTGGTGAAAGAAATAGTTGTTAAAATAAATAGAGTTTTTGGGTAAATATTCATATATAGACAAAGTGAATTAGTGGAAAATGAAAAGATATATTTAGAAAGTATATTACACGCAAAATGGTATAACCAATTAGCTTAGCTTTTATAAAACATAAGGTATATAGAAATTATTAATTAATTAAAGAAAAGAAACAAAATAATTATTTTAAAGCAAGATAGTACATCCGAAAATAGAAAAGAAAAAAAAGAAAAGAGGTTGAAATGAAATCAAATTTGTAATTAGATATATTCATAGGTATTTTCCTGTGGCCTATAAAACGCAAACTAATCCCAAACCCTTCCCCTCATTATGTTGGTCGATCCAAGGAAGAAGAAAAGAAGAAAATTTTTAGGGTTCTTGTTCAAGGTAAATTTTCTAATTAATATTCAATTTTAATTATAATCTTTCAATTCTAATAACTTAATTATGATGGATTATGTATAAATTAGTTTATAATAAATCAGGTTTAGTAATTTTCAGAAAGTGTTAATGTAATAATGATGATGGGTTAATCATTAATACATTGAAAGTTAGTGATTTGATATGGTTAGGGGTTAATCACACCTAACTAGTTGTGTGATAATTCGCTGCAAGAATTTTAGTCAGACTTGTAGAGGCCATAACTCGGTCATAAAAGATCAAATAAATAATTTACAACATACAGGAGATAACCTCAGAGATTCTAATTTCCAGAAAAGTCGGCCTCATGAGTTTTTTAATGGTCGCGGGAATCGGTCAAATGGTACATTAAACAAAATCATGTGTAAAACAGTGACAGAAATTCATTTTGGTTTTATATTTTCTAAAAATACTTAGACATTGATTAAGAGTCATTAAGGTCCCCGTGGAAGATAGTTTCATATATTGTGCGTGTTACCCTGAATTTTCTCTAATAGGTCATAATGAGGTCTAAGTTGGTTTAAACCAATGTCATACTTTATAAATTGAAGGTCAATTCCTGACGAATTAGTGGACACATTTGGATAAGAAATTTCTAAAGGTATTAGTAAAAGAGGGTAATGCCTGTGGGAGAGCTATGTAGAGGTCAAAGGACATATATGTAGCATGGTTATTTGAATTTTGGTTTTGAATTATGGGAGTGTTTAAGTGGTAAGTCGTTTAGGACGCTCGTGGGTATAAAAATTTGCTACAAAACAAGAAAATATAAGTGTAGCATCGAATTGTAAATAGCATTATGTAGGAATTTGGAAACGTTTTAAATCCAGTATAGAGCTAATGGTAGATAGCTAAGATATCCATCAAAGTAATAGGTTCCAACATATTGGGTTGTAATACCTATATGAGGTAGTTTAATGTGTGCTTAATTGTTTAGATTGTCGTGATGTTGTGAAGTTTTATGTGATTATTTTTGGGAAGGCAAAACTCAGGTGAGTTTATCATATATCCCACTTTTAAAACCGTTTTTACATTGGGATGGAAATGATGTAAAATGGTTTAAATTGATATTTAAGTGTATTGCTTTCATGTGGACAATTATGAGATAGCTATATACTATTATATGCATTTGAATGTGGTTTACTTGCATGTTCTATATTGACATGTCAAGTGTTATTGATTTGGGATCGGGGAGTACGCCTACTCAATAATAGTGAATTGGGATCGAAGGGGTACGCCTACCCAGTATTGTTGCCATGTCCTAAGTATAACTCCAACGGTAGACATTTAGGTGCGTAAGTTGACATATGGATCGGGGTAATCGTCCTACCCAGTTTTTGAAATGATCGTTAACGTTCCTACTCGCAGTGTGTGGATAGCATTAATCAATAAGTTCATATGTGTGCATAATGTCCAATATTGTTTGATAATCACATTAATTGGATTTAGAAAGGTTTATAATGTGAGTCTTAAAACCTATGAACTCCACCAACCGATGATTGGACGATTAAAGCAGCATTTTCAGGTGATCTAATGGGTGCTAAGATAGAGCAACAGTGTCTAGAAGAGACCGTAGGATGCTTGGAGTTTATTATCGCATTCTATTATTTTGGAATAATTGTGTTGCATGAATTGTATAATTATGTTTTTCATGTCATATATTAACGACCACTTTTCTCATTAAGTAAAGACACATATAGATTTGGGTATTGTTATGACATCTTTTGTCATGTGCTTTACTTTAGTATTCATTTTAGTAGTCTCTATATAGACACCATGTGTTGTGATGATATTCATTCTTGTTTACGCCTTGCGTTTCCGCCTTGGCGGGGTGTGACAAAGAACTCATAATCTTCTTCTTCGTTTTATGAGTAGACCTCGATCTCTTGATAAATCTGCATTCCTTACATGAGTCACTGACCACGTGATAGAAAAACCTGTGAGTACTAACAATGTATCTCTTACATTAGGTAAAACTATTATCAAGTCTTCATCATAAACCACATATATAACCAAACAAGTTATCATCAAAGTGTTTACAATCACTTTAAGATATGATAATACACAGACCAACTAATCCACATCATCTTCAAATAGGTGAAAAAACAACCTTACTCGTAACTACACTTCAATAGATTCCAAAATACTAGCCTTTAATTATATCATTTAAGAACCAAAATAACTTCTTGTGTGTCACCCATCAGTCCGAAATCTTGTTCCAATCCAAGAAGAAAAATCATTCCTTTGTACGATATCGATGACATTAATAATTAAAAACAAAATTATTTTTTTGCTTCTCGACTAAACAAAACAGTAACCTTTGAACAGTAAAATCATGCTCAAAACAGCATTAACGATGTAATAATGCAGTACTAACTTCCTTGTTTGAAACAAGTTAGCAGCATAAACAACATTTGAGCAGCATTAAAATCATTTGTAACCCAACATTCTCGAACAAACAGTATAACCTTCCTATACTACAGTATAGATATCCTTGTTAAGCAGCAATAAATCTTTTTATTGCACGACCATGTACCAACAGTAATAGCCATCTTTGAGCCCAATCTTTCACTTTTATAACACTTTCATGCACACCAAGTAATTGAGCCGCCATCAAAAAGCAACATAAACCTTATAACAGTATCTTTATCATGTGTCATTCAAGGAGCGCACTATCCCTCTTTTTCAAAACAACGAACAATATAAAGCTTCAATGACAACAGTATCAATTTTCAAACAGTATATAATCTCACCAATGTTGTTGTTTTAACTTTATAGCACAACAGTTGTAACATCCTTTTTGCTTTCGATAGCACGCACGTGCGTCTCTCAATTCATGATGTACAATTAAAACAAATACGTTTTCTTTTATTTGAGCCCACGCTCTGCATATATACATACGCAAAGCTCAAATAGTAAACCCTACAGTTATAAACATGAACCATACTGTTATATTAAATCCATACACGAATTAGGATTTTGTGCTTCGATTCTCTCACTCGAAACCCTAATAACTACACCTGCTCTTCATCTTTTGCTACTGTTGCTGTTGTTATCACGTCAAAACCAACAACTTACCTGCTATTATATAACCTCTTGCTGCTGCTAACCAAGAATACCCAACAGCAATATATAGTCACTTATTGCCGCTGCTTCTTTCAAAAATGATTACCATATCCAAAGTGAAAAACCCTAGACGAAATTAGATATTCATCATATAAAGATGTAATCTTCACGATCATTATCAAAGAAGCCACATAACACCGTAGTATTATGGATAACAACATCTGTATCAATCCCATCTCTAAACATCTTTCGTGAAGTGGATCCGTTCAAGGCACAAATCAAACAACCATGTCCAGGACATACAAACCCTATTGATCCATGATATATAAGCAAGCAACACATAATTGAATTGACTAAGTTACGACATAGCAAGGATTCACCAATACGAACCCTAATATCATAAAGATTGCTTTTCCCTGAATAGGGTTGTTGTGTAATCTAACTTCACCGAATTCATATAATTTGAATTACCGAAAAAGAAAACCGAATTCGATGCGAAAAAAATCCTTTAATAGTAACAATGATTGAAGATCGTATTGCATACCAATTAAGGTAGAGAGGACGATCATAAACATCATTATATCAATTAAACTCCAAAACCCAAGAAACCTTTTTAACCACAAAACGAATTCTTGAAAAATTAGGGTTTTTAGGATTTCTGTAAAACCTTGTAGATCCTAGATCAAGAGCCACGAGGCTCTGATACCACATGTTGAGTTTAAAGATCTAGGCTTAGTTTAGGATTAACAACATCAATGAACATAAAATATGTATAGCGGAATTAACATAAGAACAATGATATTGTAACAAGGTTTTACCAAACATTCACCACAGCCCCAATATTATTTGATCAGAATAATACGGTTACATCAATGAACTGTAACAGGGATCAAGGAAAACCTTGATTATCTTAAGGCTACACCAACTCTATAGACGTCTACATCTCTAACACTTTGTGTTACCCATAAAGATTCACATAACAAGAGACATGATCCGGAGGTCGGGGAGGATTGAACAAATGTTTAGCCATATTATTTAGTGAGAGAAAGGAAAGATGTGTGTATTCTAGAGAGAGAAACACACACACCTTATTACAAGTGAAATGAATCCTCACCCCTCCATGGAAGTATGGAGGGGATATATATAGCCCTAGACACGATCTACTTACTACACTTGACATTTCTAGTCCCTGTGTGTCCGGCTAATATAAACTAATGTAATTCCCGTATTACCGGCAATATTATAAGGCTAACAATCTTCCAGCCCAAATATGTGGGCATAACCGTAATTCCTTTAGAATGTTCTCTGAACAAGTACAAATACAACAAAATAAAATGACATCCAAGGCGCTTCCAATGCTGAAGATGACGTCTTTGTCTTCTAGTCTTGATACTTGTACTCCAGCTTGGATCTTCTTTGTCTTGACTTGTTCTGGAACCATTGTAAGTTTTGCATGCGTTGTGAATTAACTTCCCCCCAATTCATGCAGCATGTCTTAAAAAGCTTTCTTTTTAAGCTCCTTTTTGGCGAAGTTTCTAAATCAGCTTCCCCCCAAACCAACATCCGTATCTTGAGCAGATTCTGAAACTTTGAATGTAGCTTGAACGATCTTCTAACATTGACATTTAAAGTGCACAACGAAATTTTGTAGAAGAATCAGCCAACCACGCCAACTAATACTGCTTCTATACTATATCATGACATTTGGTCTTGGTGAATATCCGTTTGGGGACATGCAAGGAGTACAACAAACGATACAATCTCCACGCATGCAGTAATCTTTCACAAACCATACTAAGTGAAGTAGTATAAACTACTTCCCCCTGGAAGTTGACCTGATAACATCAAAGTACACATTTTCCCCCATGATGGTTTCGAACTCTCGGAAGCATCATTGACGTGGACGACCATATACACGAGAAGTTCTTGTCATAAGCAACAATCTTGAAAAGTTATGAAAGACATTGAAGAACTTTGAAAGATTTTGCTGAGACTGTGAAGTATCATTGACGTTCAGTAGCTTTAAATATCCCGTGAGAATTGCTGATCACATTTCAACCTTTTACTCTCTGGCTAACTTACCAACCTCGTATTCTGTCGGCTATTGCTGTGACCACTTGGTGAAGTAAACCCGATATACCAAACTTGAAAATGAAGTAGAATTCCCCAAATTTGTTACTTAAGCTTGCACTGTTGTTGATTGAAGAACGGTGCAGAAGAAAGCCTCTAAGTACCCTATACACTCAACTAAGAGCCAAAATAAGTACAACACCTCTTGAGACTATCCACATCGGCATCTGCGTGTGACACTGAGCACTACAATGTAACTCCTTTAAGTGATAGCTATAACCCGTGAGTACTACAATGTAACTCCTTACATCGGGTATAACTAGACAATTCAAGACTCAATCATAATTGTATACGTTCAAGCAAGTCATCAATCGATAGAAGAAGGAAGTCTCGATGATGAAATAAGTAGACGCCTTCGTGAAACCCACTTCAAGCTCAAATAAGGGATACCAAATCAACTTCGTGATCACTTGACATTAAAATCCGAATCTTTAGCCGTTTTGACGTTGTAGTGAATCTTATTCGGATCGTTTTTAGTGTTATGTATCATGTTTGTTGTGTTGTTGTTATCAATTAACGTTCACGGGATTTTACAATTCTATGACTTAAACCGTAAAAAGAATCGACTTTTACGGGATTTTACTAAATCAAGAAAAAACCGTGAATAAAAAAGTAATTGATGTTGGTGAAATCGTTGTTAAACTTGAAGTACGTGAGCTTTTGTTGTCGATTAATGAGCTTAAAACGGCAAACGGTGCATAGACGATTCACTTTGAAGGGCTAACGAGCTGTTTTGAAACAATAAGGACCAACGGTGTAAAGAAATTTCAATGAGAAGGACTATGAACTCAACAAATGACTAATGGTGTAATTGTAATAAACCTCCAGGGGTTGCATGTGCCAAATTGTGAAACTTGGTAATTAATGCTTAATTTTCCCACCAATATAACATCTTTTCGTTTTTAAATTTAAACACAATGCAACGATTTCCTTTCTTTGATCTTTAAAACTTGCTCGTTTATCGTCGGTGAGAAGTGAATACACCACGATGATCGAAACGATGTCACGAGTACGATGATGTAAGTCTTAAGCCCCGTCGTTTAACGTCACTCGAAACCGAAAAACCCAAAATACATTTAAAACGTATAAAATTTTTCTCGTTCGGTTCCTAAATGTTACTCGTTTGGTGCAACTTAAAAAGTTACTCTTTCGGTCGTCTTTGGAATGTTGCTCGTTCGGTCCTTCTAAACTGTTGCTCGTTCGGTCCTTGTTATTTCACTCGTTCGGTCCTTGAGTTTGTTTTTGCACTCGTTCGATCCTTGAGTGCTTTCACTCATTCGGTTCTTAGAGAGATCAGCTAGTTCGATCCGCTCGTTCGGTTCTCAAAGTAATTAGACTCGTTCGGTCCTTAGAGAGATCAGCTAGTTCGATCCGCTCGTTCGGTTCTCAAAGTAATTAGACTCGTTCGGTCCTTAGAGAATGTTCACTCGTTCGATCCTTGATAGAAGTTCACTCGTTCGATCCTTGATAGAAGTTCACTCGTTCGATCCAAATAGCAGTCACTCGTTCGGTCCAAACAAGTATGTTGCTCGTTCGATCCAAACAAGTACTTTGGACGTTTTTATCTTCTTTTGAACGTGCATATGACTTAGCAACGCATGAAAGAACCACGAGAACACGCTATTAAGCCAAGTAACAAACTCGAACCACTAAGCTTATAAAACCGAAACTCCAAAAAAAAATTACAAACACGAATCAACAACGAAAAACTAACAAAAACTAAACCCACCCGTGGCTTTGATACCAAATGTCGATAACCCTTAATATCACTTTCACTTCATTATTAAAACAAGAAAAATAAGATGAGAAGAATTGGAAGAATTGTAGAGAGAGAAACTAGAGAGAGAGAGAGAAAGGTAGAGAAAAAGAGTTGGATGATTACTTGCAAAATTACAATATGAGAATTAACAAGAATCAACACCCTCTCCATACTTGGAGAGGGGTATTTATACTTAATACCAAGAGGCTTTCATGCCTTGGT
>BQNB010156638.1:0-15246 GCA_026074375.1 Tanacetum coccineum | reverse complement strand
TGTCAAAAGTTGAGTCAAACTCAAAAAGTCAATGGTTCAAATAGTTATTTAAAGTCCCAAAAATTGACGGTTGTCACACTTTGTTTTTCACATCTTTGAACATCTTTCTCAAGAATTTTTATTCTTGCTTTCAAACCCTTTTGAATCTCTAAAGATTTCTTTTTGACTTGTTCAAGTTCATCATGTAAGGATTTATCAACACATTCATTGTTTAACAACATACATAGCTCAATATCATGTTTGAGTGATGCTTCCAAAAGTTGATCTTTCAACAAATCATTTTGCCTTTCATTTCTTTTATATCCCTTTAAAATAGATTCTAAAAGCCATCAAAGTAATCCAGTAATTCATTAAGAAGTGGTTTAACTTGATCTCGACAAAAATCATTAAGAGCTATCTCTTCCTTTGATGTATAAAACATGCTTGACCTTTTACTGTTCTGTTTTATCAACAGAAACAACTTTTCAAATACAACTTTTATATTGAATAATCTATTGATCAAAGGTAACTCACTTGGCATTGCTTTTGTTTCCAGAATCTTAACAAAGGGAATATAAGAAGATGAAGAACATGTTTGTTCAACGAATGATTCTTTTTGAGGAACAAAATCATTATGAAGCGCATTTAATTGTTTGTAATCAATTGTCCAACAATTTTGTTTGTTCGCAACAGCAATTGGATCATTCATTTTTAGTTGACTTTTGAAAGCTTCCTCTAGAGTTTCCTCAGAATCTCCAACATTTAAAGGAATTTCTATATTACCTGTCCTAGATGCAACATATAACTTTGGACATTCTGAAATTGCTTGTCTGAGTGTATAAGGATTCGGATACCCCAAACCATGTTTTAATTGTTGGTCATAAACAAACAATGGTTTTGGACCGAGCATAAACATTGATTGCATAGAATTACCAATTTTCAAAAACAAATCAACATTCTTTTTCAGTTTTTCCTCAAGATCAAGAATAGTATCATGATACTTATCCTCGTTTTCACTCATTTTTCTTTTTAAAATTAAATGTGATTGTTGTAATTCCTCATTTTTCTGTTTGAAATGTTTGACCTCTTGACTCAACTTATCTCGTTGTTTTTCGAGATCTCGAATAATATCTCGATCACGATACAATTGAGACTCAGCTTGTTTTTGAACACGTTTTGCCCTTTCATCAGCTTCAAGAAATTCTTTTAGATAATTGTTATCCTTGGTTATGTTTTCCAAAACCCGATTCCTTTCCTTATACATCTCAATCTGACTGGTCAAAGTCATATTTTGTTGTTGGACCTTTTGAGCAAATCTTTGTTGTTTTGCAGCTTCATCATATGCATTCCTAGCAAGTGTTTCTAATGCACACAGATCATAAACATGTGTATCTTTTTCAACACTGCCACTATTAACATTTCCTTTGACAGAATCAAATTGAATATTGCTATTAATTTGATCATCATCAATGGTACTGTTAATAATTTTAGTATGAGTTGGATACATTTGTTCATCATTCTCATTGATGGATGAAGATTGTACCTCACTTATAAATGCAGACTCATAGCTTGGCTCATCATCAGAATTTTGATCAGCTGGTTGAATTCTGGCCATTAAGCATATGTTTGCACTAAGTTCTTCAATTTCTTCCATCCTTGAAGCATCAGCAAAGAGAAAATCATTCTGCTCATCGGTAAGAAT
This sequence comes from Tanacetum coccineum, assembly GCA_026074375.1. Lineage (NCBI taxonomy): Eukaryota > Viridiplantae > Streptophyta > Magnoliopsida > Asterales > Asteraceae > Tanacetum > Tanacetum coccineum. The sequence goes on along the minus strand of BQNB010156638.1, from coordinate 13,565 downwards.
TACACCGGCTTCATCCTGTTTTGCCAACAACATTTGCTCCATGAAATACTTCGAATCACGAACCCTTGGCTTGGGACAATTCCTAGCATAATGTCCTTTTCCACCGCAGTTATAGCATTGACCCGTTGAAGTATTGCCTGGAGTCGGAGTTCGAACAATCCTTTGAACATTTGCAGTCTCATTTGTAGCATTCATTCCCTCAACAACTTCTTCTTGAACATAAGCTCATCTATTATTTCTTCCAACATTACCAGAATTTCTGCTTTGAATATTCACCCTGTCACCTTGAACGACTGCTTGATTTCTGGTATTAGACGAAGCACGAAGACGATTGTTTGTTGGATTAGAGAAATTTTGAGTAATGGCTTTGGCAAGTAACAACATAGTAGATGCTAGGGGATCTTCAGAATGGTTGTGAACATCATATTGCTTATACTCTTCATCATAATCAACTACAGATGAAGGACGTGTCACATAAAAAGAATAGGTGTTTCTGGAAGATGAACCCGTGTGTGCTACTAGAGCCAAAGGATCATGAGACTTTTCTAACTTCTTTGCCCTCGAAGCAGTAACCAATTTCTCAAATTGCGAAAGATCATCAAACGAATCAACTGTCAATTGCTTAGCCAAACGAACTTGAGTCACATATTTCAACCATTCTAGTTGTAAACTATTCAGAAACTTTGTGTTAACTGAAACAGTTGGAAACTTCATGTTGTTTCGTTCCAAATCATTCATTAACTGAGCAAAACGATTGTAGACTAAAACTAGTGACTCTCCAGGTTCAACAACAAATTGATCAAATTCATTTGTAAATCGTGTTTCTCTGTTAACTTGGTTTTGTATTGTTCCCCTCATCAAACATTCAACACGATCCCATATTTCTTTGGCCGTCTTACAAGAATCCACAGAATTGTAAATCTTATTAGGAATAGAAAGAAGAATCAATTTCATGAGTTCCATTTCCGCATCATAGTACAATAAGTCATATCCTTGAAGATCCTCTACTTCTTGCATCCTTGGTATTGTTGAACCTGTAGATGTGATGTTCCTAAACACATAAGGGCCATCTTCTAGTGCTTTGAGAAGCCACTTCTGGTTTTCCCTTTTGTGATTAAGAAATTATTTGAATCTACTTGCCCAAGATATGTAACTACCCCTCTCAAGCATGGGTGGCCTAGTTTCAGAACCGGCATCAGCAAGGGATTGTTGGTATGTTTTGGATGTCGACATGTCTTAAAATTCAAAGATTGGATCTTTTTAGACGAATATGAGTAAGATTTGTGAGAAAATATCCAAACTCGGTAACAGTAGTCAAATTAGGTAACATTGTTCACGGACAACAAGTAATCTGAAAACGAATATCCTTCTCGAACAGTACACTATTAAACTTGGAATTCTTCAATTCATAAACTCGGTAAACTGCAAACTACTCAAATACGGTAACACTATTCACTATAAACTCGGTAAGCCTAAATTGTTAAAATCCAATAGTTATGAATTACTAATAACCACAAATTCGATAAAATTGAATTTTATGATGACTAGATAATCCAAGTGTTCTAAACACTCAAATTCGATGAAACCGAATTTGATTGCCGAGTTTGGTAAAGCTTGAAAAACCAATATTTAACACTTCAAAACACGATAAAACCGTGAAATGAAAGTGTAAAATGACTTGTAAAGCTTATTACCGAGTTTATACTTAGTAAGATTCCCTATATCACAAATTCGATGGAACCGAATTTGTGAACTTAGTAACTCGATAAAACCGAGTTTAATACCGAATTCCTAATAAACAATTTTTGATAGAACCAAAAAATCGAATATATCTATTACACTGATATTTCGTACTGAAATTGCTAAATTTACAAGAAAAAGTCTTCCGAAACTCAAAAACCACTCTACCGAGAATTCAAAGCTTCAACAAAAAATCAAACCCACACTTCCGAGAATGAAATGAACACTTCCGAGAACACAATAACGTCCCAAAAACTTGAAATCACAGCCAAACTCAATCTCGAAGCCTCAATATCACTAACCGAATTCGGAAAACATCGGACGAACAAAATCATGCACAAATCAAGCACTCTACTTCTCTATTGGCGATTGTTACCACTTGATAGGTCACATGAATCTTAAATCAATCATATCAACATGTAAGATTAGAGAGAATGAGAGCAAGTAAAGGGGAAATTTAAATATTATTATGGAGGGAAAATGAGAGTTGGTTACAAAGGCATCCCCCTCTAATGAAGATTATAGGGCTATTTATAGGCAACGGGAGGGAGGCTTCCCTTCCTTATTTTCCTAACTTGTCAATACTAGTCCCTAGACTTTGGTTATTATGCTATTTCTTACTTAAAGCATAATAAACCTTATTACAAGCTATATTAAACTAAACAAAATAAAGTCTAATAACAAAATATAATAAAACCACATAATCGACACTTTTCCATAAACCTAACAAATCTTGTTAAGCCCCCTCTGTAATCTACTGTTTCTTCTTCAGCTGGCGGAGCAGATCCCAACACTAGTGTCTTTTCGGATCTTTCTGGAAGTGACTTTCTTGTTGGTGGTATCCGCACCATCATCGACCCTGACACTGATCTTCAGAAAGTTTATATTCCCTAATAAAGTGTGACCAATGGGTCCCGCCTTGATGACGATCACGTCTGTCGTGAGATGGTTGATGAGTTTGCTCCTCCTAAGTTTTTTACGTCTGTTCATGGAATGAAACATGACCAGCTTTTTACTAAGTTTAATGTTGGAGCTGCTCGCCAAATGTCTTTGAGCGCCGAGGTAAGGATGCGTGTTGAGTATAATGTTAAGGAGAGGAGGAGGTTGAAGTCTGTTGTTGAGAAGCAGGATAAGATGTTGAAGACCAGGGATATAGAGATTGAGAATCTTAAAGCGCAACTGGTGTTGAAGGAAGTAGAAGCTGCAGAGGCTATTTGCCTCCTTGCCTAAACTTCGAATTTTGAAGCTGTTGAGAAGTCCCTTCAGGATGAGGTGTGTGCTTTGAAGGAGGGTAACACCATCCTTGAAAAGGAGCGGAATGCTTTGGATGTTAAGGTGACAGATCTTGAAGCTTCAGTGGTGGGCAAAGAACGTGAATTGACTGATTTGAATGCCCGACTTACTTTCGCCAAATCTCAAAATGACAATCTTGTGGATCGGGTATGTACTTTTATACTTAGGTTTTTTTTTCTTCTTATCTGTATGTTTCTGCATGTTTGTAGGTGTATGAGCTAGAGATATCTTTTTCCGGACTCTAAGAGAAGCTTTCTAGGTATGAGCACTTAACAGAGAGACTTGAAGAGTTTCAAGATGCTCAGTTAAAAATTGTTACTAACAAATTGGCGAAATTGGATGCGGATCTTGCGGAGATGGCTTGCCACTTAGAGGAATAAATTTATCCGTATCTTTTGATGACCATATCTAGCCAGAGATGGCTTCTGACCCATGGACTAAAGCTTGTTATTGTCAAGTGCTTGAATTCATCAGAGTATCTTATGGCTTTGGGAGGTGCTATCAGCCGAGCTATCGAGAAGGGGATGCAGAACGGTCTTGCGGCCAATATTGATCATGGAAAGGAAGGCCAGAGCCTGGCAGATGTTGTTGCCTACAATCTAGATGCTGAAGCATATTTTAACTTCGCTCTTCAAAAGTTTCATGAAGTAGACTTCCCCTTGCTCACCGAACTAAAGTCTTACAAAGATGCGAGTATTAGAAGATATCATGAACTTGCTTCACCTGGAAGGTGCTCTTGCTGACGCTCCTTGAATTGATGAGTTGCAACCTGATATTGAACAGTTGAGGGTTCCTATCCATAGATCTGAAGATCAGGTTGTGCTCGGTGAAACTTCTTTGTCATTTGCCCTAGGTGTTTCTCAATCTCGTGTGGAACGGATCAGGGAAAACATTGCGGCACAACGGTCAACCCTTCTTGGTGTTTGGACCCCTTTATCCAAACCCTTATCTGTTTCAAGTTTAATAGGTAAGGCAAGCACTTTCGGCATGGTGTCAGCGTCTCCTACGGCTACAACTGCCCTATCTACCACTTTTGCATCTGCCATCTCCATTCCTCCCATTTCTACAGATGACTATGAGATTGCAGGCTAAGAGGATGCAGAGGCGGATGGGAATGCTACTCCCTTTCCTAATGTTGATAATGTAGAGCTGAATATCCTTTAGTGACTCTTCTATTTACTTTCTAAGATGTTTTGCCGTGACCATGTGTGGTCTCTTCGTTATGGGCTTTTGTATGTAAACAATATCTCTAACTATTTTAATCCGTTAGATACCGCGGTCGCTTGTGACCTTTTTTGGTGTGGTAAAGTGTACTTGTACAATTTTAATGTTATAATGCTTTAATAAGGTTCTGCTATCGCTTGAATATCATGATGATATGTTTAACATGATAGTCTTACTAGAATATTTATGGGTTATTCTCCCGATATTGGGCTTGCAATACCTCTTATGTATGGTTTGAGTGAATTGTTAGGTACTCATCCTTTTATTATACGGAATAACTTTTATTGGGTCATGCCCTATTGCGTGCGCCTCTTAATCACATAAAAAATAACTTTGCAAAGTAAAGAATGAAAAGTTTGAAGTAAAACTTGTGAAGGTAGCTAAGATTCACTTTCATTAAAATATTAAAAGACATTACAATGTATAAATAAGATAGATTAAAATACATTACCCCCACTGTGAAATCCGTATGGGGAGTTGCTTACATTTTCTGAATGTAACACTTCTTAAGGTTGCTGACATTCCAAGTCCACGGGAGCTGCTTTCCATCACGATCTCTTAGCTTGTATACGCCCTTTCTCAGTGCTTCCGTAACTTTGTATGGTCCCTGCCATTTGGGGCCTAGCTTCTCTGTGTCTTTCGCACGGCTTGCATCGTTGTTACGGTACACAAGGTCTCCTGGTTTGAAGCTTGTACATTGGACTTTAGAGTTATAGTACTTTTCCATTTTTGCTTTGCTTTTTGCCTTACGTATTGCTGCTTGTTCCCTTAGTTCTTCCAAAAGGTCAAGGTTAATTTCCAGAGCCTCATTGTTTTATACTAAGTCAACTTCCGCTGTTCTCAGTGTTGGCATGCCAATTTCCGCTCGGATTACTGCTTCCGTTCCGTATGTCAATGAGAATGGAGTGTCTCCATTGCTGGACTTTATCATGGTGCAGTGTGCCCATAGAACATAAGAAAGTTCTTCCATCCAATTCTTGTTCCCTGCATCCAACCTCGCTTTTATCCCCTCTCATAGACTGCGGTTCGCTCTTTCTACAAAGCCATTGGTCTACGGGTGTTTAATAGAGGCAAAGTGTTGGCGAATACATAGTTTCTCACACCATTGTTTGAATGGATTGTCTCGGAAATGTTTTTCATTGTCCGAGATGATCTCTCCTGGAAGCTCAAATCTACAAACAATGTTGTCCTACACAAATGTTTTGATCTGATTACCGGTGATAGTTGCGACTGGTTTTGCTTCAATCCACTTTGTGAAATAATCCATCGCCACTATCAAGAATTTAACTTTCCCTGGTCCTTCCAGAAAAGGTCCGGCTATGTCAATTCCCCATTTATAGAACGGCCATGGAGACGTTATTGGAGTTAGCTTTTGTTGTAGGTTTCTTGGAACAGGCTTATGAACTTGGCAATCTTGGCATGCTCTTATTAGTGCTCTATCATCCTTACGCATGGTAGGCCAATAATAACCGATCCTTAGGGCTTTGGCCATGATAGATCATGTGCCTGCGTACATGCTACAAGATCCTTCATGTATTTCTCTCAGAACATAGTTTGCTAGAAGTGGCCCTACGCACCGTAACCATGGTCCAAGGAAAGACTTTTTGTAGAGAATCCCATTAATCACGGCAAATCGCTGTGACTTGCGTCTTACTGCTCTTGCTTGTTTCACGTCCGCTGGCAGGGTTTCCTCCGTAAGGAATTCGAAAATAGGGGTCATCCAGGTATCTTCCTCTTCTTCTACTACTGCAAGTATTTCCACTTCGCGTATTGATTTTTCCTTTAGTTCTTCAATCAACACTTGTTTACTCAAGTGCGTAAAGCTTATGGATGTTATTTTGCTTAATGCATTAGCTTTTTTATTTTCACTTCTAGGGATTTGTCTGATTGAGAATGCTTTAAAGTTGCTGGTAAGTGTTCGTACCTTTTCTAGGTATTGAGTCATGTCAACTTCTTTTGCGACGTAAGTTTCATTCACTTGGTTGGCCACCAGTCGTGAATCAACATTTGCTTGATGAATTTTAACACCCATTTGTTCTGTTATCCGTAGTCTGGAAATCAAAGCTTCGTACTCTACTTCATTGTTTGTGGCGTCAAATCTGAATCTTAGGGCATAAGTGAACTCCATCCCTTCTGGGTTTGTGAGTATCAATTCTGCTCCGGAACCATCTATGCAAGAGGATCCGTCCATGAACAAAATCCATAGTTTATGGAGTTCTTCTTCTATTTCCATCAGAGTATCCGGAGAGCCCTCTTCTAGTCGCTCGACTATGAAGTCTGCTAATATCTGCCCTTTAACTGATACTCTAGGTCTGTAATGTATTGCATATTCTCCTAATTCGATGCTTCATTTCTGTAGCCTCCCTGCTACTTCCGGTCTTGATAACACCTGCTGGATCGGTTAATCCGTGATTACTATGATTGGGTGTGCTTGAAAGTATCTATTTAAGCGCTTACTAGCATGCACCAAGGCCAGCACTAACTTTTCTATTGATGTATAGTTTATTTCCGGACCTCTTAATGCCCTTCTGACAAAGTAGATGGGCATTTGTTTAGCTTCTATTTCCATCATCAGGACCGCGCTTACCGTTTCTTTAACTGCCGCCAAATAGACAATAAGTTCTTCCTTTTCCATTGGTGCGGTTAACATGGGAAGCTCCATTATAAGCTGTTTCATTTGCTTGAACGCCTCTCCGCTTCTGTGGTCCAATGGAAGTCACTTTTCTTTATGCATTTTTTAAGGTTTTAAAGAACGGTAAAGATTTCTCTGCTGATTTGGCTAAAAACCTGTTTAGGCTTGTGTGCTTTCAATTTAACTTTTGTACGTCTTTCAAGCACTTTGGAGATGGAAGACTTAAGACATCATCTACCTTGTTTGGCCATACTTTCAGCCCCTTGGTGTTGACTTTGTATCCTAAGAACATCCCTTCTTCTACCCCAAAGGTAATCTTTTTGGGATTCAATTTCATGTTAATTTCCCTTAGAGTTTTAAACGTCTCTTCTATGTCTCTGACTATCTCATTTCTGTGCGGCTCTTGATGACAAGGTCGTCTACGTATACTTCAAGATTTCTTCCAATCTGTTTGTGGAACGCTTTATACACCAGGCGCTGATAAGTCGCTCCAGCATTTCTTAGACCGAAAGCCATCTTTGTATAACAGAATATTCCTTGGCTTGTAATGAACGCTAATTTTTCTTCATCTTCTTTTGCCATTTGTATCTGGTGGTAGCCTTTGTATGCGTCTAAGAAGCATTTGAAAGGGAATCCGCACAAGGATTCCACCTTCCATTCTATTTCTGGTAGCGAATAACCATCTTTTGGGCATGCTTTATTTAAATCTTTGAAATCTACGCACATCCTCCAACTGTCATCATGCTTTTTTACCATCACTGGGTTAGACAACCAGTCATGGTAGTGTACTTCCTTCATGATTCCTGCCTCCACAAGTTTCCCAACTTCTTCCTGTATTGCTTGGTTTCTATCAGCTGCCTGTCCTCTTTTCTTTTGTCTAACTGGAGAGCATCCCTCTCGCATGTTTAAACGGTGTTCCGCAATGTGTCTTGGGATGCCGGTCATATCCGCAAGCTTCCAGGCAAAAATATCCAAGTTACACTGGAGTAGACCACACAACTTGTTGCGGCCTTCCTCGGTGAGTGTGGAGCCAATCATTACTGTTTGTTCTGGATATTATGGATTTATTGCCACCTTGACTCTTTCTTCCACTATTGGTTTAGTAGCCGAGAGGGTCTCTTCTGGTCTGAAGACCAATGCACATTCCAGCGGGACCAGCCTGCTACTTTTTAGGGTAATGACTCCTCCTTCTACCAGGAGCTTCAGCATTCCGTGAGCTGTTGACGCAACTGCTTGTAGTTTCCTGACTCCTGGTCTTTTAATAATTCCGTTGTACGGAGATGATGACCTTATAACCACAAAATTCATCCAAGCCGAAGCAGAATGTTCTTCATCCCCAATCCTTACCAGTAGTTATATTTGCCCTATTGGCCATATTATCTCACCACTAAATCTAATCAAAGGGGTGGTAGCTGGCACCAATTGGTTCTTGATCTCTGGACGTTGTCGGTTGAAACATTGTTCGCACAGTATTTCTGAGGCTGATCCGCCATCCACGTACATGCGGTGTATGCAGTGGCCTCCTATTTCTGCCTCGATGATCATTAGACCCTCTGTGCCTTCATCTTCATCTAGAGGTGGAAAAAGGATTTATGTGTTAGGAAAAAACATTGTGTTATTTTTTGCCTAGCCACTTTTTCCCAAGGTTGGACCATTAGGATGGCTAGTGCTTTGTCTTTCCCGGAGGTTTCTCCTTTCTTTGCCCCTTTGGGTTGTTCCTTTCCACTGCTCTATTTGAGCTCCTTTATTAAGTGCCACTACTTTCCTGCTTTGAGCATTTCTTCTATTTGTTTCTTTAGGTGCATATACTCATTTATGGTATGTCTCACTTGTAACACCCTTATTTGACATATAGCAGCGGAAGCTAATTTGGGGTATTGCTTCATGAATCAACAGTCATAATCATAGAAAATGACTCAAAATAGACGTTTTGGAAAAGTTAGTTGTCATTCAATAACATATCAGATTTTTACAAAAGAGGTCCCAAAGTACATTGAAAACATAAAGTTTGAATGATAACAAGTTGGACGTCCTCAAGTCCAATGCCACTATGTGCCATAGTTTGCTCAATTACCTGAGATAAATATGCTAAAAGGGCCAACACAACGGTTGTGTGAAATTCACAGGTTTGTAATGAAATGTTTGAATACAAGTTAATATAATAGTAATAATTGCAACGAATATAATTATCATGGTAAACAATATTATTGCCCTAAGCTCATGCAACCAAACATTAACATTGAAATCACCTCAGTGATATTAGTGAGGAACAAATGTCCTCGTGGAAAGGTAACTTGCCAAAGTTACCCATTGTTCTCAAATATAGTGCGTTTGGTTACCCCATGTACGGGAATACCAACGGGAGTCGTCACCCCCAATAGATCTATCCATAATATTCGCGTTCACTCGCAAGTGACTAATGATTCATGATTAAGAAATATTGACAGTGAAGGCAAACTTAGACGGTAATATATCAGGATAGCATACAGTTAGAAAAATACTTGTATTCATGGTTTATAGCATGTATCCCCCTCGCGGGTTTATAAAACATTCAGAAGATTGAAATGCGAGGCCATGAACTCACCTTGATAAGGTAGTTGATTGATTTGAAATTTAATTCAAATGGGAGTTAACGTCCTCGTCACGCAACTTGGGGTAATATGTCAAGTCTTAGTTTGATTGATTCAAAACTTTATTTCATAAAGTTTAACGTAAATATTCATTTGGTTTATTAGTTTATGAAAACATCGTATCACTTTTCGGGCTATCATAATCCAGAGGTCATGTAGTAAACGTTTGAGGCGCTAGGACACTTTAAATCATAAATCCAGCAACTCGTCAAAACGTCTACCCAAATGAAGCCCCTCACATGAAATTCCCTAGTAACGTGATACGTTATAGTTTAAATGATAAGATTTTATCTTTTTAAGTTTATTCAAAAGCTAGCAGATGATAAATTATGTTAAATATATAACATAATTGATTTTATAGTGTTTCGATCGACGAATGATAACGACAAATGTGTCAGGCTTTAATAAAATTGAGTCTTATAATATTTAAATATATTTTTATAATCAATATAAAAATATTACATTTTATACCCTTGAGAATACGAAAATGACAATATATACCCTTGGTATGTATTAATTTACAAGTTTAACCCTTTATATATAAGTTTATAACTTTTTAACCTTTAACTTTCAGAAGTTTTCAATCTTGCAATTGGGGTCTCTTAAGTTTAGGATAATTACATTTTCAGCCCCTCTAGTTTATAAGTTTCAAAATGTTACAATATATATCACTTTGCATGAAACGTTTTGCATTTTAAGTCCAAAATCTATAATTTTTGTATTTTTGATTTAGAAATAGATTTGCAGCTTATAACTTATTACTATAAGCTAAAATAAGTAACTTTTACGAGCTTATAGCTTCTCAAAAGAGCTTATTAGCTTAAAAATCCAAAACGGGTTCGTTTGGTTTAAAAAGATTAACTCGATGGGTTTAAGGCTTTAGGATTTGTTTTAAAGTTTATAAAAAATATTATGAAGCTTATAGAAATAGCTTATTACAACAGCTTATAGCTCATAGCTTATTAGATTCACAAAAAGAGCTTTTAGGGTTTTAAAGGTGCGTTTGGTTTAGGAAAACCAAATGAGTAAGCTTTAGGGTTTAAGGGCTTATTCTTTTCTTTTTTTTATCTCTGCTTTTATGTGATCATAAGGATGTATAGGAGTGATATATAATCTAAAACTAAGAATAAAATCGAAATCACTCAGTTCTAAGGGAAGCAAATTAGCAAAACGAATCTTATCATCAAAATGAAGCGGACAGTTCTGATATTCGTGGTCAGACTTTTCATAGGCGTAGATATCGATAAGGTATAATTAAGTAGCGTAGGGAAGATGCTAAGGTGTTTAGTAAATGAAACAGAAACCGCAAAAATGTGTTGTACCCGTATCAAATAAGACAAAAACAGCACGACCGTTCAAAAAGAGAGTTCCCGAAACGGTACCTGAAGAGTTAGCTGCCTGATCCTTGGTCGAAGAAAATACTCGGTCAACGAATGAAACAGCGAAGACAATTTAGAGTTAAGATCAAAATACGAAAGGAAGCGATAATATCAAAATACGAAAGGAAGCCTAATGTCTACCCAATCCTCACAGGTCATAACCTAGGTTTTACAGGTCGAAATGGCTCTGATACCAAAATTGTAACATCCCACTCCGATAAAGAGACCAAGAGTTACGTTATGGTGTCATATCAGAACATATAAACGCAAGCGAAAGACTTTATTAAATAAAAATACTAAGTCATGAAACAAATGACTTCCAAAAGTATTAAATTCCAACAAATTTAAATGAAAGAAATCTTCCCGCTTAATACCTGCCGCAGGAAAAGAAAACGCGACTAAGCTAACGCTCAGTGAACATATATAATAATAATAACAGAAATAAAACGAAGGGATGAACGAAAAGAATATCGAGATCCTGTCAAACAAATGCCAAACGATATATATAGAACAATGAATAGGATAAGAGTAATCAAGGAATGCCCACGAGCCCAAACAAATGTCTAAACATGATACATGGATAGACCCTAAACAAATAATCAGATAATCATAATCAAATATACACAGGCAAGCAACTCCTGTTGTACCAAATGTGATATGAGGTGTATTGCACATACACAACCATTCACCTAAACTAAATGGAACAAAGTACCTAGGATGCATCCAAACGCTCCCTGCAAAACAAAGTTATATCCGTGTACACAAGCACTATGGCGAGTATACGAACATATATAATCAAATCATAATAAGTGCACATACAAAAGGAAACGCCGTGGACTAATCACACCGCCACAGATAGTGTCATGCCATTGGTGCATCAATGACATGGTCATGGTACCTCCATGACTAGATACAAATAGCTCGGGTAAATAGATAGGCAAAAATATAAGTGAACAAGTTTCAAATAATCCAAATATAGAAACGAATCTAGAAGCATATTCCAAAAAAACCAACAGATTCATACAAACGAATATCGAAATCAAACAGATTGTCAACATCAAACGAGTCATGATTACGAATAGCAAATCAAAGGAATATCAAACGAATATAAAATAGATCAAGTAGCCAAACAAATGAGAATGAAGTGTCCTTACTAAAAGGACGGAATATATGTACCTTAACGAATAAGCAGTCGCAGAGAACGAACACGAAGACAAAAGATCAAAACCTCTTCACCGAATCTACATAAATCCATGATTACATATTTTTATCTATCTTATTTCATAAGTTTTATCACTTGATCTTACCATAAATAAAGTTTACTTGACTTAATTAACGTTTCTAAAAATTTTAGATTTTGACAACTTATTTAAGGTAAGTTTCCATACATAAATGACCCATAAAAACATTTTCTAAAATTACACCAAAAATAAAAGAGGTTCATAAATATGTCTAATATACCCATGATAATTGGTTTAATTTATTTCCATATTTAAGTATCCCTTTGACCCTTGTTACCCAAAACTGACCCGAATTTTGACCTGGCAAAACCTTTGAAAAATTGACGCGTATTTACCATACTTAGACAGTTCAGAAAAATCTCAAAAAATCATGGACGTAGATAATATCATGAAGATTAACCCACGTAAATTTCAAAGGCTAATTCGTTATGGTTTGAGAAATAAAAATCAAATACTACAACTGAATTTTTTGGACTGAATTCCCAGTTTTGACACTTTATCTTTTAGCAACCAAAACCCAACCTTACCGACCTTGAAAAATTATGAAATTAACTTTTCTAGAAACTAGACTCTCTGAATTTAATCTTAGGCTCAAGAATCATGTAAAAATCAATTTTTATCATTAAGATACACCCCGTTGAACATGACCTAAAATTTTGCCCAGAATTATTAACCATGAAAATCCTAATTAACACCTAATAAAACCAACCCTAAGGTTTCTAATCTTGTAGTTTCTTATTAATTACACCATTAATGATATCTAGGGTTTCATAACATGTAATTTAACCATTTTAATTTGATTAAACCCTAGAGAAATTAACAAGAACATAAACACATTCTTTCTTACAACCTTTTAGGTTTTTATGAAAACTTTTTGTATATGTAATCATGGTGACAATAAGAGTGAAACAAAATCAAGAATTACATATGGAGACCAAGATGAGAACAAGAACAAACACCAAAATCAAGGATCACACAAGAACACCAAGGCTTGAAAAACTCTACCCGAACCACCAACTTCTTCTTGCAAATTCTAGAGAGGATTACATAAGATTTTTGGGAGTGAAAATTTTGAGAGAATTATGAAGAATGGGGGAGGAGGGGTTGGATATATATAGGAGAAAAAGGAAGAGAAAAACATAAATAACTTATTTGTAAATTAAAAGATTTATTCCTTTTCTTCTTACACTCTTTTCCTTAATTAAGCTAGACTTCAAAATTAAAAGATTTTAGTGTATCAACACCTATAGGGGCCGGATATATGAAGCAAAGAAGGGGGACAAAATAATTTTTTTCCCATTTTGAAGATTACACAAAATACTTGCTAAAACCTTTTAATACTTGTCCCTTCAAATAGATTTTACAATAAAAAGGAAAGTAAATAAACCTAAATAACCAAAAATCAAAAATAACTTATTATTATTTA
>BQNB010156637.1:0-12394 GCA_026074375.1 Tanacetum coccineum | reverse complement strand
CAGACTCTAGAGCATAATCCCAAAAGGATAACGGCAGAGTTGTAAGATTCATCATAGATCGAACCATGTCTAACAAAGTCTGATTCCTCCTCTTAGACACGTCATTATGTTGTGGTGTGTATGGAGGAGTAAGCTGTTGAACAATTCCACAAGCTTTAAGATAATCTTTAAACTCTTGGCTTATATATTCGCTACCTCGATCTGATCGAAGAGCCTTGATTGTCTTCCTGAGTTGATTTTCCACTTTATTCTTAAACACCTTAAATGTATCAAAGACTTCATGTTTATGTTTAAGTAAATAAACATAACCATAACGACTATAATCATCCGTGAATGTAATGAAGTAGCTAGCACCTTGTCCTGACACATGTCTAAGTGGACCACACACATCAATATGTATTATTCCAAGAAGATCAGTTGCCTTTCGGTACGATGCGGAAAGGGTTTTCTTGTCATCTTGCCAAATAAACAAGGCACGCATTGATCAAATGACTCATCATCTATTGATTTTAAAAGCCCTTCATGTTGCAGCTTTTCAATGCGTTTCTTGCTTATATGAGCAAGACGACAGTGCCATAGATAAGTAGAGTCTAAGTTATGTTTGGCTCTTTGATAACGCCCAAATTATACATGTTTTCGGTGGCGTTATTTGTATATATTTAATCATTTCTCATGAACTTTCGATACTTAATAGCATAAAATATGTGCAGGTTTGCTTAAAGATATCCCGAGCTCAAATACAACAAAGATCGAGTAAATATACACTTCGGGAAGACAATATAAAGAATAAAGCCTAAAAGTGCAAATGTTCGTCGCACTTATCCCTTGTGCGCCGTACTTCTCCTCAAGTCAATGGAATTAAAGACTTAGTCAATTGAACGCATTAACTCCACAAGTACGCCGCATAATTTCCTTTGTGCACCGCACTTTCTATCTGACATTGAAGAATAAATAAAGACTTAAATGCTACTTCGTTAATACCCTAAGTACGCCGCATAAATTTCTTTGTGTGCCAAACTTTCACCCTTCACTCAGCTTATAAATAGAGGACGAATTTTACACATTTCAATCCATCTCATACTTACAAACAACTAAGTAATTCATCCTTTAAATCATCCTCTCACTCCCTTATGAAGTCTTAAACACTTTCCAAGCATTCTCCAAGCATAAACACCATTTCCCTTGAAGAATCAAGATCAAATCACCAAGAACGACGAAGAACATCATACTAGTTTAGTAACAGAATGAAGTTTGTTATCAAATCAAGTTATGTTATGAACTCCTTAGCCATGAAAGGCTAAATCTTTCATGACTACTCGGTGACATTATGATAATGAATAAGTGTTTGGTATGATCGTGATCTCTTTAATCTCAAGATTATGTTTATCGTTTGTCGAGAAATCCACGTTTGTAAACTGATAAACAAAATAAGCTTTGATATCTTAGAAACTGGATTATTTAAGTGAC
This sequence comes from Tanacetum coccineum, assembly GCA_026074375.1. Taxonomy (NCBI): domain Eukaryota; kingdom Viridiplantae; phylum Streptophyta; class Magnoliopsida; order Asterales; family Asteraceae; genus Tanacetum; species Tanacetum coccineum. The sequence continues at coordinate 10,927 of BQNB010156637.1, read as the reverse complement.
ACATTTGGTCTAGTTAACTAAATATAAGTCTTGAGTTAATCAAGTTAATTTGCGAAAATGTTTTCTGACGAGAAATCCTTTTTATAAGTTAAAGGCTCCATCTTTGAGGTCTTCATCATTTCCAACACTTATAAATTATTTTCAACTATCCGAGTAGTCATCTTTATTATCACTGGTAAAAAGTTAATTACAAAATTGTTAAAGTCTATTCTCTTCTAAATTATTGAATACTACTCAAATCCCTGTGGAAGACCTAGTCTTACCTAAAAAGATTATACTACATACGTGGGTTATACTTTTACCCATGTGTTTCCCTATAATAAAATTGGTATTTTCAATAAGAGTTAAGTACAGTTTTGGTCTTTGTGGTTTGGTGCATTTTCTCACTTTTGGTCCAAAAATAAAAAAAGGTTTGGTTTTGGTCCAAAACACATAGACTCTAGAAAATCACTTTAACTCCCCATCTTTTTTTTCAAAAAAATATCTGTACAGTTTTCTGGCAAATTGACCTAAACAATTTCTCCCTTGGAATGGAAACACGTGCTGTCTAAATTATGAACATTGTTTAACCTTTACCCGAACCTAACGAACCTGAATCGAAGACTTCGTCGACGAAATAGAAGAGTTCTATACGATCAAAGAAACAATACGCCTCAACATCCGAGAATTGGCTATATGCCAATTCCCAGCATCAATTACTTCTGTCACTTTCTTGATATTCTTTAAAATTAAGATCCAATGGATGATGAACCCATATGGGCTGCTGACCATGTTGTCGCTCTGACTCCCGGTTCCGCAATCACTATTCCTGAAACCGCAAACGAATTTGCCATTAAAGGTAACCACTTGACCCTTGTCAAAGGAAACCAATTTGATGGTAGAACCAAAACCGATTCTCACAAACACATTCACGAATTCCTCAGAATTTGCGATATGTTTAAATACAGAGATACCGAAAATGAAGCTGTCCGCCTGATGATGTTTCCCCTATCACTAACTGGAGAAGCAAAAACATGGCTGGACGAACTCAACGAAGGAACTATTGAAACGTGGGATGAACTTCGAACCGCTTTCATTAGCCGATTCTCCCCCAACTCTTTTTGACCGACTTCTCGGAGAAATCCAAACATTTTCTCAACATGAAAATGAATCTCTAATCGATGCTTAACTTCGTATGAAGGAAATGCTCCGAAACTGTCATGGTCATAATCCGTCCAAAGGCAATATTATCAAGATCTTTTATCATGGTCTTAGCAAAATAACCCAAGAAGTTCTAAATGCCGTAGCTGGTGGTATTTTCTGTTATAAAACACCAAATTAAGCTTATCAGCTTCTCAAAGATAAAGTCTTACTCAAGCTCGATTGGGCTAAAAATCAAAAAACTAAATCATCTCTTAAGAAAACTGTTGCTTTCGCCGATGAAGGTAGCAGTAATTCTGATACTGACAAAATTATGGCCCGAATGGATGCCATGACCATCAAAATGGATGCTCAGTACAAAGAACTCCAATCTCGTGCTAAAAAAACAACCCCGACCTTGACGATGATGACATACCTATGTCCCGTGAAGAAGAGGCTAAATTCATGCAAACTTTCCGTAAGACTCGTTTTTACAATGATTACCGTGACCGAGACTCGAATCGTGATAATTGGCGTTCAAGCGGACGAAATGATTACAACCGAGATAACTACCGATCTAACACCGATGGCAAATCCTACGATTTTCAAAAACAATTCAACGATTTCATAAAGTCTCAACAATCAACCAACGCTTTTGTCAAAGAAACATTCATGGACCTAAAAACTCAACTCGAAATAGTAGCCAAAAATCATCAAGCTTCAATCCAAAACCTTGAAACTAAGTTCGACAGACTCGCTGACCAGCAATCAGGTCCGTGCCTTTTGATCTCTTCCTAGAAACATTCAACCAAACCTACGACGTAGCAACTCCAAAGCTTACCAACCACCGCAATCTCAAAATGAGCATGTGAATGCCGTATTCATAAGAAGTGGTAAATCCAATGATCCACCAATATCCCACTTGAAGACAAAAACACTTTGGGAAAACCCCCTATCATCTCGATAGCAGATGTGATGAAGACGATGAACCTACACCACAACCATAAACTCAACCCACAAAACCAGTCAAAGAAACACCATTACTCAAACCATACAAACCAAAAATTTCGTATCCTCAACGCCTAAGGAAAGAAAAAATGGAGGCCCAATACAGAAAATTCCTCGACATGATCTGAGCTGTCCGAATCAACGTACCGCTTGTCGACGTCTTAGCAGGGATGCCTGACTATGGGAAATTTCTCAAAGAACTCATATGCAACAAGCATAAAATCGAACAAATTTTTACCGCTTTACTAAGCGATGAAAGTTCAGCAATGATCCAAAATAAAGTTTCACCAAGACTCGGAGACCTCGAAAGTTTCCTTATTCCATGTAATTTCAAAACCTTCACCTGTAATGGTCATTATTCCCGACCTTGTGCCACAAGCATTAACCTTATTCCATATTCATTTATAGCGAAACAATCTCAAAAAAATTCTTAAAACCTACTAAAATGAGCTTAAATTAGAGTCCGACATATCAATCCAAAAACCCTGTTTGAATAACTGAAAATAATGATCATCTGAAGTTGGTTACAATCACCTTTACCCTGCTGATTTCGTTATTCTCGACATGGAAGAAAGGATATGCAAATTCCCTTCATCACGGGACGACCCTTTCTTCACACTGCTGATGTAGTTATTCGAGTTAAACAAAAACAACTCAATCTTGGAGTTGGAACTGAACGAATGATCTTTAATATCGACTCTGCAATGAAACACTCCTACTCAAACGATGATACATGTTTTAGTATCAATGTCATCGATGAAATCTTAGAAGAAGATTTCGACGCTCTTCTAGACGAAGGAAGCAAAATCCTCCATTCCATCGAAGGAACCCTTCTCGAAGAAGAAATCTTTTCTGAATTCGATGAATTCATGGCAATGACTGCCGATGAAAATTCTGAATCTGAATCCGATACCAGAAGAACCACCATTCGAGAAAATCACCATCAACACCGATTATAAAATCAAAACATCTCTCGAAGAACCTCCTACGGATCTTAAACTCAAACCTCTTCCTGATAATTTCGAATATGTATTCCTGGAAGAACCAAATCTTTTCTTCCCTGTTACATAACAAATAAACCTCTAACTCAAACAAAAGAAAAAAACTTGTATTCGTCCTTAAAAAACATAAGCAAGCCTTTGCTTGGAAAATAACAGATATTCTTGGTATCTGCCCATCATTCTGTAAGCACAAAATACAACTTCTGGATGACAAAAAACCAGTTGTCCAAAAACAAAGAAGGTTAAATCCAAACATGCAAGAAGTTGTTAAAAAAGAAATCGTGAAACTCTTGGATACCGGTATTATTTATCCGATTGTCGATAGTCCTTGGGTTAGTCCTATTCACTGTGTACCAAAGAAATGTGGTATTACCGTTGTCACCAACGAAAATGATGAACTTGCTCCAACAATAACTGTTTCGGGTTGGTGAGTATGCATCGATTATCGTAAACTCAATGAAGCAACCATAAAAGATCATTTTTCTTTTCCATTTATGGATCAAATGTTAGAAAGACTCTCGGGAAATAAATATTTTTGTTTCCTCGATGGTTTTTTTCCTGATCTTTTCAAATTCCCTATCGATCCTATGTACCAAGAAAAAAACAACATTCCTATGACCTTTCATCGGGCTATATGCAATGCCCCAGCTACATTCCAATGATGCATGAATGGCAATCTTATCCAACGACATGATCAAAGAATCTGTCGAAGTATTCATGAACGATTTCTCCGTCTTTGGAAACTCTTTCAACAAATGCCTAAATAATCTCGATAAAATGCTCCAGCGTTGCAAAGATGCTCATCTTGTCCTTAATTGGGAAAAATGTCACCATCATGGTCAAAGAAAGGAATTGTCTTGGACACAAGGTGTCTAGCGCAGTCTTGAATCGACAAAGCAAAAATGGACGTAAATCACAAAACAAGCCAAACCTCCTACTAATATCAAAGGTATTAGAAGCTTTCTTAGACATGCTAGTTTTTACCGACGTTTCATTAAAGATTTCTCGAAAATTGCCCGACGTCTAACTATGCTGCTTGAAAAAGATACTCCATTTGAATTCGACGATGAATGCCAAAAAGCATTCGAATTATTAAAAAGAGAAACTCACATGTTCTCCTGTTGATCGTAAGCCCAAAAACAAGAACTTCTGTTGAACTTATGTGGGATGCAAGTATTTCGAATTCGCAGTTGGAGCAGTCTTAGGTCAAAAAGATGGTAAAAAATTTCACCCAATCTACTTCGCAAGCAAAACTCTTAATCCAGCTCAACAAAAATACACCATAACCGAGAAAGAACTTATGGCTGTAGTTTTTGCATTTGACAAATTTAGATCCTATCTTATTCTATCAAAAACTAGGTGTCACAAACTGATGCATACAGCTCATAAATCATTTGTACAAAAAACAAACGTAAAATCCCCGTCTATTCGTTGGATACTACTTCTACAGGAATTTGACATAGAAATCAAGGATAGAAAAGGTACAGAAAATGTCGCTACCGACCACTTGTCCCGAATTAAAAATGAAGAAATAAGTGATGACAGTGAAGTGGATGATAACTTTCCTGGAGAAACATTTATGGAAATTAACACCATAAATAAACCATAGTTTGTAGACTTTGCAAAATACTTGGTAGCTGATATTATACCAAAAGGAATGACATACCAACAAAAGAAAAAATTCATCTCTACCACAAACCCTCACTTCTGGAGGAACCCTTCCCGTCACAGTGTTCTGACGGTATGATCAGACGCTGTGTATCTGGACTAGAAACCCGAACCATTTTAGATCAATGTCACCACGGACCTACCGGTGGACATTATGGACCAAACATAACCGCTAAAAAGGTCCTAGATTCAGGATTTTACTGGCCGAATATCATAAAAGAAGCTCATACTTTAGTTCGCCTGTGCGAACATGCCAAAAGACGGGAAATATATCAAAACGTGATGAGATGCCCTTAACCAACATTCAAGTATGTGAAATTTTCGATGTATGAGGTATTGACTTTATGGGACCATTCCCAAAATCGCATAAGTTTGAATACATTCTTATCGCTGTTGATTACGTATCTAAATGGGCCGAAGCTCATTCTTTGACCAACTCAATGATCAACGTATCCTGGTTATCACTTTCTTGAAGAAACTATTCTGCCATTTCGAAATGCCCAAAGCTCTAATCAGCGACCGAGGTACTCACTTCTGCAACAAAATAATGGAAAAAACAATGAAAAGATATGGAGTTAACCATCGTTTCTCTACATCATATCACCCTCAAACAAGTGGTCAAGTTGAAAATACAAACAGAGCCCTTAAAAGAATTCTTGAAAAGACTGTTAAAGACAATCCTGCTATTTGGTCAAGAAAACTTGATGACGCTCTGTGGGTTTTTTGCATTGCTTACAAAACACCTACCGGTACCACACCCTAGAAACTCATATATGGAAAAAACTGCTATTTACCATTTGATATGTTGAATTATAGTAAAACACCAATATCCATCCGGATATGTTAAATTATATGGAAAAGATGGAAAAACATTCATTGTTAATGGCCATCAACTTAAACTATATCATGAAGAAGAAGATTATAATGACCAAAAGGAAGCAGTCACTCCCTTCTTTCCCAAAGAATGACTCACCAAGTTCGAGTCTAGATAACGACTCTCTTAAAAAATTAAGCGCTTCTCGGAGGCAACCCGCACTTCACTTAAGTGTGGAGGATACCCCTCCTCCATTCTCCCATTTATATCCTTTATTTATTTTCTAATAATAAATAAAGAAAAAACAACAAAAATATTTTCTTTTTGTGTGCTTCTGTGTATTTACTTTTATGTAGGTAATATAGCTTAAAGATTGGAAAATTATAAAGTATGCTCAAGGATAAACTCTCTCGCAGCTTATACATTTCTACTATGATGACCTTGAAGTACTATTTCTAATTTTCCCTTAATTTCCCCTATATATCTTTATTATCAGTTATCACATTAAGGGCAATGTTCAACTTAAGTGTGGAGGGGAGCCAAATAGGAAAAAATAATCATATCCCTCCATGTTTGCCCTGCCAAAATTTTTACCAACTGATACTTTCAACAAAAATCTTAATATATATATGCTTTCAAAATAAAAAAAATGCTCTTAGTAAGGAAAATCCAACCGGATTGACACTATAGCTACACAACCCAGTCCACTAAATTGTGTGAATTATAAAGCCTTTAGAATATTTGGGTATCCACCTTTGGTACCCACGATAATTGATGCCTTTAGCTTGTTTGAGTTAAGGAATGAGCAATCATATGCATCTATTCCATCGTTATGGATGTGTATATGTGGTTTTGTCACCTTTTTTGGAGCAATGGTATTGGTTGATAATTATATTTGAGTGAGCCAGTAATTTAGAAGCTCTAAAACTTATGCTTGATCATCATTTACTAGACCGAAGCCTGATTAATCATATGCTTTTAATTCCTCAAGTTTCTGTTCTTGCAAGCAATTCCTTTAGTGCTAAGTTGCTGAAATACCTAAGAAAAGAAGTTAAAATTAAAAGATGAAGCTCTATGCCAAGCCTTAGTTATTATTATATGAAAAAATGTTATATATAGTAGTTCAAAGAAATAAAGACTTAAGTTCCAACACATGAAGATTAGTATATGCTACTATCCAGCATCAGTATCAAGTTTCGCCTTCGGTCAGGTTTATGTGTCAAGTACAAGCCTATGGTAGCTATCTAGATTATGTCTGTGCAAATTGAGTGTTTTCACAAAAATATATATAAAACCCTATCTGAGTGAACTGAGTGAATTCTAAATCAAACACATTTCCTTATGTGAGGTGCTTAGTTATATGTCAATGCCTGAAAAGTTATCTAAACCTATAAACATTTGTAAAAATCTAAATTTTCTCCACATCACGATAAATGATTTTATTTTTCGCTTTGATTGCTTGAGGGCAAGCAACAGCTAAGTGTGGAGGGATTTGATAACGCCTGAATTATACATGTTTTCGGTGGCGTTATTTGTTTATATTTTATCATTTCTCGTGAACTTTCGATACTTAAAAGCATGAAATATGTGCAGGTTCATTTGAAGATATCTCGAGCTCAAACACAACAAAGATCACGATCTTAAACGCTAAGGAACACAACTTACAAGAAAAGATAAAGAATCAAGCCTTAAAGTGCAAATGTGCGCCGCAGTTACCAATTATGCGCCACACTTATCCTCAAGTCAAGGAATTAAAAGACTTTGTCAAATACAGCGATTAACTCCGTAATTACAATCATCAGCCGTACAAAGTATTTTGAGCGCACGCACTTCGCTAGACTGACATTGAAGAATAAAATGAAGACGATAAATGATACTAGCATTAATACCCTAAATACGCACAACAAATTCTTTTGTACGTGAACTTTTTCATAAAACATAATTTCCTTTTCAATTTAATCCTAAGTATGCCGCACAATTTACTTTGTGCGCCGCACTTTCACCCCTCATTCAGCCTCTAAATAGAGGACGAATTTCAATCCTTTTCATTCATCTTCTTATAAATTCTTCAACTAATACACATAATTATCTCCCTTATGAAGTCCTAAGCACTTTCCAAGCATTCTCCAAGTATAAACACCATATCCTTTGAAGAATCAAGATCAAATCACCAAGAACAACGAAGAACATCATACTAGTTTAGTAAAAGAATGAAAGTTTATTATCGAATCAAGTTATGTTATGAACTCCTTAGCCAAGAGAGGCTAAATCTCTCATGACTACTCGATGATGTTATGATAATGAATAAGAGGATTATTATGATCATGATCTCTTAATCTCAAGTTTAAGTTACGACACGAAATTATATCTTATCTTGTCAGTATTTTCTTATCAAACTTAGATTAAATATTCATACCGTATAGTCGAAAGACTCTTATGATCTATGTGGTTTTAAAAGATTTGTCTATGGTCTTTAACGTTTGTGTTGAGAAATCCACTTTCGTAAACTGATTAACAAAATAAGCTTTGATATATTAGCAACTGGATTATTTGAGTGACACATTTGGTCTAGTTAACTAAATATAAGTCTTGAGTTAATCAAGTTAATCTGAAAACGTTTTCTGACAAGAAATCCTTTTTATAAGTTAAAAGTTCCATCTTCGAGGTCTTAATCATTTCCAACACTTATGAATTATTTTTAACTATCCGAGTAGTCATCTTTATTATCACTTGTAAAACAAAAGTTATTTTCAAAAATTGTTAAAGTCTATTTTCTTTCTGATTATTTAAATACTACTCAAATCCCTATGACGGACCATGTCTACCTAAAAAGGTTATACAACATACGGGGGTTATACTTATACCCATTAGTGTTTTCCCTATAATAAAATTGGTATTTTTAGTCATTATAAATTTAAAGCTTTTGAAACACATTAGATACACTGCTTCAACCGTTGTTTGATGAATGCTTCTGTCCTCCACCATGTGTTGATCATCCAGTTCCTGAAGTTGTTGCTCCAGTTCCTATTATTTCAACCGGTTCACCTTCCTCAACATCAGTTGATCAAGATGCACCATCACCGAAGTACTCTCAAAAAGACACCACAAGGAAATCACCATCCCAAGTTATTCCTCACGTGCTAATGAAAAGATCATGATAATTGAAGTGTGCACATAATGGATAATAATCCTAATTTGTATTCCAATTCCAAACCAAGTTGTCTAAAGAATCATCCCTCTAAGTTTGGTATCCAAATAAGTGCAGTCAGTCAATCAACCACCTGAACACATCAGTAAATGGACCAACGATCATCCAATTAATAATGTAATTGGCGATCCTTCTAGACCCGTCTCCACTCGACATCAACTATAAAATGAAGCACTGTTCTGTTATTTTGATGCTTTCCTTTCTTTTGTTAAACCCAAGAGTTATAAAGAAGCATTGACAGAATTCTGCTGGATTAAAGCCTTACAAGAAGAACTCAATGAGTTTGAACATCTTGAAGTTTGGAAGCTTGTACCTTGACCAGATTGTGTTATGATATACAAACAAAGTTAAATTAAAGACGAACTAAAGTGTGTTGAAAACAATGAGTGCTCGGTTGGTAGCGATGGATGAACACAGGGAAAAGAAGGCTAGACCTTTAAAGAATATTTTGCTCCAGTTTCTCCACTCGAGGCCATCCATATCTTTCTTGCATTTACCGCTTAAATGAGTATGGTCGTCTATCAAATGGATGTGAAGACTACGTTCTTGAATGGCATATTACGTGAGATGTTTAAGTCAGTCAACCAGACAGGTTTGTAGATCTAGAGAATCCCAACCATGTGTACAAACTTAAGAAAGCTCTTTATGGGTTAAAGCAGGCACCAAGGGTTTGGTATGATTTGCTCTTATCGTTTCTACTCTCCCAGAAGTTCTCCAAAGGAACCATTGATCCTACATTGTTCATCAGGAGAGAAGGCAAAGATATCTTACTGGTACAAATCTATGTAGATGATATTATATTTGCCTCCACTAAACTTGATTTTTGTGAAATTTTTTCTAAAATCATGTGTTTAAAATATAAGATGTCGATGATGGGCAAAATGTCGTTCTTTCTAGGACTTCAGATATCTCAAAGTCCCAGAGGCATCTTCTTAACCAATCAAATTATCTCTTAGATAAGTAAAAAATATGGAATGGAAACCAGTTGACCCAAAAAGATACTACCTGGGTGGAGAAACCAAACTAATGCAGATCCACAAGGGAAAGAAGTTGATCCCATACGTTATCGAGAAATGATTAGCTCCTTTATGTATCTGACTGCCAGTCCGTCAATTTGCTATATGCATGTGTGCCCGATATCAGACAAAGCCTACCGAAAAGAACTTACATGCAGTTAAGCGAATCTTTTGATACCTAAAAGGAACCATTAATATGGGTCTGTGGTATTTGAAGGATTCATATATTGCACTAACAGCTTTTGCAGACGCTGATCACGCTGGTTGCCAAGATACAGAAGATGTACAAACTTAAGTATCGACAATTTGTGATAGTTCGTCAAAGAAATAGAAGAGCACCACAATATCTAGTACAGACAATATCCAAGCTGAATACATAGCCTTATCCGGATGTTGTGCTCAAATACTTTGGATGCGATCACAACTGACGGATTATGGCCGTGCATTTAACAAAATTCCGCTGTACTGCTATAACAAAAGTGCCATTGCCTTATGCTGTAACAACGTCCAACACTCTCAATCCAAGCATATTGACATCAAACACAATTTCATCAAGTAGCAAGTGGAAAATGGGGTGGTTGAACTATACGTCGTCAGAACAGAATATCAGCTGGCAGATATCTTTACCAAGGCATTGGGACGAGAACGACTTGAATTTCTTATTAACAAGCTTGGAATGAGAAGTATGTCTCCCAAAACGCTGAAAAATCTGGCACAAGAAAAGGACGAGTAATATTGGTAACTCGTTATGTATCCTATGTATCATATGTATAGAAGAAAATATAAAAACTCAAAAAGATTTTTCATTTTATATAAACTTTTCAAAAAGAAAATAGAAAAATATAAAATCCATAAAAAATAGAAAATTAAAAAAAAAAAGCAAAAAATCAAAAAATAAGTTTTTCTTGACATGTCTTCTGAAAATCGATAATATTTACGGCTTTAGAAATGTCATTCAATAATGATACGAAGCTATAAATAAAGTTTGGGTAGAATTTCTAAATGTTTTCAAAACAGGTCAATGGCTTGCTTTTATTTTAGATAGCAACCCGGTCTTCAATTTAAAAGCAAGTATTTCCTCAAAAAAAACTTA
>BQNB010156635.1:0-11410 GCA_026074375.1 Tanacetum coccineum | reverse complement strand
TCACAAGGTGTTTCAACACCAGCTGAGTTAAAGCGCATGCAAAATGTTCCATATGCCTCGGTTGTGGGTTCTATTATGTATGTTATGAGATGTACTTGCCCTGATGTTATGTTCGCTCAGAACATATCAAGCCGATTTCAACAGAATCAAGGTGATCTTCACTGGACAACTATTAAGAATATTCTGAAGTATCTAAGGAATACTAAGGATATGTTTCTAGTTTACGGGGGTGATCTAAAATAACAGCTCAGGGTTTCTTGCTACACTAATGCTGGAAATCTGTTGGATGCTGATGACCTCAAGTCTGAGACTGGATATGTGTTCGTTTTGAATGAAGGTGTTGTTGATTGGAAGAGTGCCAAGCGAAGCATTTTCGCAACTTCATCTGTAGAAGCTGAGTATATTGCTGCCTTTGATGCTTCTAAGGAAGCTGTTTGGGTTAGGAAATTCATTTCTGGGCTCAGTGTTGTTCCCTCAATTGAAAAACCCATTAATATGTATTGTGACAATACTGGAGCAATCGCTATAGCTAATGAGTCTGGAATCACTAAAGGTGCTAGCCATTTCCGTGCCAAAGTTCACTACCTTCGTGAAGTTATTGAATATGGTGACGTAAAGTTAGAAAAAGTTCACACAGATGACAACTTAGCTAATCCGTTTACAAAAGCGTTGGCTTTTCCAAAGCATTCAGAACATACTAAGAATATTGGAATGCTTCCAGCTAGTAGTTTCATGTAAATCTGTGTTTATTAGTCATTTGGATAATTGAGATTGTAAGACAATTTTATTTTCTGATGAATAAAGATACGAGGTATTTATTATCATTCATATAACAATTGTTTATCCTATATTTTCATATTTAATCATTGAATGATTTATCATTCTAAATATGTCCATTACCGGTTAATAGTATGGGAGTATTGTTACACAAGGAAAATATGAGTGTTGGTTATATTCTTTAAATATATGGACGGTTTCCGCTAAACTCATATGTTACTCACAAGGGATGCGTATTGGACACCCCAACCTTTGAAGTTTACTTTATGGATTCGTTGTCATAAGTAAAATTTTGAAAATGATTAGTTAAGTCATCCTTAAACTTGACAATACAAACAAGTTCTGGTATGTGTGGATATCACTTTTTAATTCTAAGTAAAAAAATGTCCTGAAAATGGTAGTTATAAAGACTATTATTGGAAGTGATGTGAAGCAGCATTCACAACACTTGTATTCAACAAAGAATTTGTTCCTCAACTTGATGTGCAGAATGATACCATTGGCGCCTCTCCAAAATTAATTAGATAATTGTTTGGCCGAACCCAAAGGTTGGGTAATGCAAGATGATTCTTGATTACATTTGGTATATCTGTATTGAATTCTATAACGAGAATCTAAATGGTTAAACTATATGGAATGAGTTAGGATCCATATCCATGGTTTAACAGTATTTGAATAAAGGGATGATTATAGCAAGAGATAAAATAACCATGCTACTGAGAATGTTTATGAAACTTGATCTCAGACACTTCTAGTTTTAAAAACGAATGTGAGTGTTGCTAGACGCTCCTGTCGTTAGTGTATGGGCTATCTGCTACTCCAACTCCCAAGTGGGAGCTATTGGATTGTGTGAGTTGGATTAGCTCAAACACAACTAAAAGTGTGTGAGCCTATTAGGGGCACACACAAAAAAACATTTAGAGTGCGTTGTTTACTTCACGTTATGTTTCTAAGTAAACCATTTGGACATAAAGTGACTAAGAAAAATCCTTTAGGTACCTTGACTTATGGCCGGCTGTAGAAGGCATAAGAAGGTTCTTGGGAGTGTCTTGGTTCTTTGTATCTAGGTGATAAGGAGTAGGGAGGAAGGGATAAGGGTTAAAGGTGGTATGATAAGGTTTAAACTCAAGAAGTTTATTCTTATCACTCTTCGGGTTTAAGGGTTATATAAAACCCTCTCCCTCACTCCTTTACTCATCCGATATAAGATACAACAACCAAATATCTGTTGTGATCTCCTCTCAACTCCAAACAGTCGAAATCAAAACCCTTATCAAAGAAGTTTTGTATTTCGGTTCACCCTATTCCTTCTTGATCATTTCCGGTTGATTGTTTCAAGGCTTTCCAAGTATGGTTTGATCCTAGGTCTGAATCAGAAGGTGTTTAACATTGGTTTACAGGTTGTCAATGAGTGACAATCATTAGTTTCAATTAGGGTTTTATTTTGGTGGGATCTCTTATTCGGTTGTACTGTAGCAAAGGCATAACCAAATTCGGTTCGACCCTTTATTGTTACCTTCTGTATTTCGGTTCTATTCCAAGAGTGGGTTTAGGTGATCGGTTTTCAGAAGCACTTGGTTTACTTATTGTATTGGATACACGTGGGGTTTGGACTAGCTCCGGGCGTGCTTGTTCTAGTGTTTGTGTGAGCGCTAGTTGAGGTGACAACATAGTCATAGTTTCATACACTTGTTTTTCGATTTGCTGCGTGATACAGGGATAGTTTCTATTTATTTTCATGTCCCTTGTTATGTTTAATGTATGTTAATTATATGTACTAGACTAGATCTATCCGCTGCGTACTCGTAAGAGTTAATTGGTTAACTTGATAGTTAAATTCCAACATGTTGTTGATGCTAATTTTGTTCTTTTGGGAACTACAAGGCTCTCAATCCACAAGCTTGTTAGCGTGATCAATGGTATTATGTTTTTAAGTTGTAGAAATATATGTCTAACGCGTTACATGTTTTTTTGTCAAAATCGTCTATCTTAGATATTCAGCTTTGATCGTAATAATACTACCGAATATGTAAAAGGTTTACGTAAATAATTTTCTTATGGTTTCAATGCATCATGCTTCAGTTCCAAAATGAACACCTATACCTCCATTTTTACTATGGATGTAATGCAGATGTTTCTATATATCTGAGGAAGACGCATAAGGTTACTTCAGTCTAGCATTTGATGACGAGGATGGATTCAGTTATGCGAAAAAACGGGGTAGCACTTGAAGATCATATCATGATTTTCTCAATTGGGGGTCTATAAGCTTTGCCCAATATCTACAATAGTTAAGTGCAATAATCCATACAATAATGAAAACAAATCCTTGTGACAACACACTATCAATTTCGTGGGCTACTATTGATGATTTAGTTGACTTTGAATATATGCAAATAAGTTCTATCATGGGATGAAAAGATACATATCGGGCGTCTTTAATAGTAATCAAATTTAGGAATCTAAATTTTGTGGGAATATAACTTGGTTCATTGTGATCCTCCCCAAAATTATGGGCCTAAATTTAGAGAGGTGATTTGCACACTTCTAATTGATTGGCATACTCATATGTGTTATGTTTTGACATATATACCCTTGTAAAACATGAGTAGAAGTGATATAAGGGTATATATGTACTTTTGAGCGTATCATATAGATAGATACCGCAAAAGTGGTAAAGGCAAACCATTATAATGTATATAGTTGTTTGTCTTAATCAAAATTAAAGAGGAAATTGCATGCCCAATTTTCAAGTTAATTAATAGCACTGATGGCTAGTCCCTCATCTACATAGTAGAACTTTTGAAATCTAAGTAATTGTTACTAATCAAGATTTCAAAGAGAGTTGGAAAACAAATAGATCACTATTTGTTTTCACTGGTTATGGAACACTTGCAATGTTGTCAAATCCAGTGGTAGCATCGTGACTTATTTCTGAACAAGACATTAATGTAATATTGTCAAATTCAGTGAGAGCTACAAGGTTTATTATCTTGGTAGTAACCCAAATTATTTCTTGAATATCTTGAGATAATGCATAATATTCTAACTATAGACACTCATGGTTTTAAAGATAGTCGTGCACTATTTCTTATTAAACAAAATGGCTCTATCACTACTTGTAACGCTAATATCTGTGACACTATCATATTGTCCATATAAATTAACGAATGTCGTGTTGTTTAACTACATGTATGATGTTGTGTCATGCACAAGTGGGAGAAATCTTTATTGCGTGCAAGGTACAACATGATTAAAGGTAATATGATTAAGGTTCCTTAAACAGTAAGGTAAGAAACATATGTCAAGATATGAAATAAAAACTACTTCAAGTAAAATGTTTATATGTTTTTGGAATGTCCAAAATAATGAAGTAATTTCGATTTAAAGACTACTTCGAGTAAAAGGTTTGTGTACTCTTGGAATGTCCTAAATAATGAAGTAATCTTGTTTAACTTGAAATTACTACTGAAGCCAAGAGTTGGTGTTCAGAATTACTTTAGTTAAATATGTTTATGTTTATTGTAAATTAATAAACACTAAGTCCGTTAATTGTTAAAACGCCTTATAACAAAACTGTTAAGACTATATCTTCTGGCTATAACATGAACAAAAGTTCTTGAATTGTTCAAAGTCAAAATAATGTATAGTTAACATGGATAGAGTTGTTGAACTAGTTAAAGCCATATACATTATTGCATGCAAACAAGTTTTTTTAAATACTATATATTCAATTTGGTATGACACAATTGATTAGTATGTAACATAAAGAATGTTAAGTTATTTAAAAGATTATGATAATGTCTCACAATTAAAGTACTCAAATAATGTCATACATTTATGGTATGTCTAGAGTGTTGAATCAAATTCTTTGGAATTGTTTGATTTTGATAACTTAAATATTTTACCTCCGAATCTGTCAAGGTTTAAAATTGAGTATGTCTTATATATACTCAAATGAGACTCCAACCTAGAAGGTTAATAAGACACCATCATTATGGAATGTGATGACTCACATTAAGTCTTAAGAGATTAAAGTTCTAAATTTGTTAAAAGTCTTATAAAGAATGATATTAACAAACTAAACTCAAGAACTGTCAATGTATCTTGTAATGTCCCTCTACATGCTAAGTAATTATAGAAGTATCTAAAATTACAAAAAGCAAGTGGAAGTGTTTTTAGATCTTAAAAGGATAAAAATACAAAACACATAACCTTCTTAAACATAATAGTGAATATCATATTGAGGCTTTAAATGTTAAACCTCATAATGATATAATACTTGTTCATAGATCCGCAAGGATACCTCAAATACTTGATTGATAAATGTTATAAAAACATTGAGGAATATGAGTCACGAGATTATAAAGAATCTATTAAAGATGCATTATTGGATTTTAAATTCGGTATGATGGTGTAACCATTAATATGCATTGTTGAATTTTGAATTTGACAAAGACTCAAGCTATGAATGTTAAGATGCTGTCCACAAGATAATAAATTTTGAAATTTGATTGATCTTTAACTTATACGTTTAAACTGTGAAGTTATAATGAGTTTTCTCAAAGAGAAGAAAAACCTAAGTGGTAATGTTCTAGGTATTTAACCTTCATTACGGATCAATGTTGTGTATAATATTTAATGCATGTATAAGATAGAGATTTTAATATACTCAAGCAATTGTTTGGTGATTAAATATTCTTTCTATGCACATTAAGTATATAAAGATGGTTGATTGTCATACTAGAGTTCATATAGATGAAATATGGCAATAGAATTTAAACTCTTCCTTGAATGATTACTATTGCAAGGACGGTTAGTAATCAAAGGAGTTTATGAATTTATAAAATCTTTATGAAGTGTACAAATGGCAAGAATCCAAGTATGGATTATTGTAAGCATCTAGGAGGATAATCTTAAGATTATTATTAAATCATTTACTTGATTTGAATTTAATTATAATTAAGATAACTCCTGAGTATTTCTAAAAGCTAGTGGGAGTATTATGTTCAGGTTTCCTTCACCTGAAAGATTTAAGAAATTGAATGTACAACCTTGAAATAATATGTTTATTGCTATAAACATATGCGGTATATAAATTTAACACAATTTGACATACCATTTAGAAAGTCTAAATGGATAAACATTTTTTTGATAAGATGGAACATGAATGAAATCTTGAGTTGGACTAAATAATTCATTATGTACATCATATTGTGTAGGAAAGTAGTTGTATCATGCAGAATGCAAGATGATTTGACAACATTGGTATTTAATCGAAAGTTATTAGATAATTATAAAATTGATATTTTAATAGAATATGGTTGGTTTTGGAATTCTTCTTAGATTATGGATTTGTCCAGAGTAATGAAAATCTAAAGATATATATTGCAACAATTTATTGTGCAATTAGAATAACCAATGAACTTGTAGTTCATGAGGTGCCAAACATTATTAAGAGAATATTCATTGTTTACGGATTTTAAAAGCATGGGGTTGTTTTGTATACACGGATGCTAAATCAAATTGAGATGACACTCAATACTAGTCACTGTGTGTTATGATTTCATTTTGTTGATGATGACATGTAAACTAGTTTGTGCTTCAACTAAGAGCATAGTTAATTATTTTCATTAAAGAATAAGAATACTTTACAGTTTAAGAAACTGATTAAAGATGATTGTTTCTAATAAGGTGTTTGTTGGACTCACATGCCTTATGAGATGAACAACAACAATACTCCCATTTGTTGTGTGTTTATATGTACATATGTGCATAATAATAATCATTATATATGTTCCAAGATCTTTACTATTGTGAACTTGAAATAAGTATTCTCAAAATTCCGAAAGATCAAAACTAGTTAATGAAATCTATGCCTTGTCAACAAGTACGATAGTCGTATCTTGAGGCATGATTCGTCAACTAGAATTATCATGCATTTGATCTATTTAGTATTTGGATAAAGGATATTGTTAAACAATATTATTTTATGAATTGAAGTATTTGATATGATTCGTTTTCATTATAATCATTGGTCTTATTTTTGCATGTTTAATCCGTGAATAAATGTTATTCTAAATAGTCTATGTCGATCAATTATATGGGAATATAATTGAATTAAGACATATTTGAGTGTTTGGTTATATTCGTAAAATATTTAAAGAACGGTTCTCCATCTCACACGATATTCAATAGATTTGCATGTCGGACTTCTCCAACACAAGTCACTCACTTTATGGATCGTCGTCATCAAGTGAAACTTGTAAATGATTTACGTTACTAAATCCTTAGACTTGAGATACAAGTTAGTTTTATGTATATGGATGATACTTTTTGATATGCCTTCTAAACACTTCCGTTATAAAGGTAGCTATATAGACTATATTGATCGAGTATCAGAAATATATGATAAGATACTTGTCGTCAAATAGAGAATTTGTTCGTTCAACTGGATTGAAAATAATAATGTTTACTGGGCCCCCTCGATTCTAATGTAATAGATGTGTGTCTGGCCAGACCCAATGGTAATCTGGATTTGTCCCGATTAGATGGTAATCATGGATTTAAGTATGTAGTACGAGAAAACTGAATCGTCCCCCCCCCCCCACTTTTAAAATAGATGGACTACGATCCTATCTATTTGACATGGCATTTGGTGAAACCAAAGGGAATTGTAAAATGATGAATCATTTAAGTGTATTTTGGGAAACTACACTCAAAGGTTTCCAGAAGCAATGGCGTGTTGCTAGACGCTAACCAATGTTATTATATTATACTATTCTACATGTCCAAGTGGTGCTGAAGGATTTGTAATATAAATAATATATGTCCGGTCTTGGTTTGAGTGTATGAAGATGCACACGTAATTCGTTGGTAATAGTTAATTTAAAATATATTGAGATATAATTAATTAAATGTAAAACAATAAGGACTTTAAACGAAAATCGGGAAAAAGGAAAGTGGGCTATGCCCCTTCCCTTTGCTCTAGTCGGCCGAATAACCCAACCCAAAGGAGGTGAGTTTTTGCTTGTTAACCAAGTATTGAGAAAGGCTATAAATAAAGATTAGGAATTCATTAAAAAAACCCTAAATCTCTCTTTCTTTCTCTTTGTGCTTGATTGACTGAAACCATATATAGGGGTGTTCGTTTTTGCTTTGTTCGACGGCAAGGAAACAAGAAACATAGTTTCTTGTGTTGATTTGATTCAAGGTTTTTCAAAGGCGATTGTTTAATACTATTAGTACTAGCATACTCTATTGCTAAGAACGTATTGTGTACAAATCCGTAGAGAGATTATACTTTGATCTTTATTGTTTCTTGATTGAAGAATTGCTAAAAGGTACACGTTTTCTTTTACTTTCTTGTTATGTTAATTTATATGACTATATGAAGATCATACGTGTTTATATTCCGCTACGTACTCGTATTTATTAATAGTTAATATGGCCTTTATGTCTACTAATTCCAACATCATAAATACAATTCAGCATTGGAACAAATAGACTTTCAGATTTTGCTCCTATGTGTTCATGGCAAAAGTTTGGGAGCTACTTAGTTCAAGGTGCTTATTTGAGATAAAACTAAGGGGGGGGGGGGTGTTTGGATGAGCTTATTTTCCCAGCTTATGAGCTTATTCAAATATCAAGTTGAACTTATTTTTCTAGCCACACATTTTAAATAGGAGAGAGAATTTTAAAGGGAGATGCATCTATTTTTGTAGGTGCATCTAAAATGTGTGGTTGTGGTTTCTTCTTATCATTCTCATTTTAAGTTTTCTTCTTATTTGATCCTAACTATATATATATATATATATATATATATATATATATATATATATATATATATATATATATATATATATATATAGGGGGACTTTCTTTTCAGAACCATTCTTAGTGCGAGAACTGACAGAACCACCAAAAACATACATGCACGCCTTTTAAAAATAAAAAAAATACATGAAAATCATCAATAATCGTAAGAATCCACCTATGTTCTTCAGTATCATCATGAACTCTTCATCTTCTTTCACAAAAACCTTACACACGGCCGCAATATTGTTGTTGCACGCCTTATAAGAACATACATGCACACCTTCAAAGAAAAATTTTGTATTTTCAATTTCTTATCAAATTATTTAGAACAACTATGTTTTTTTAAAATATATATGTTGTTTTTAGAACATATGTGCAAAAATACAATTATTGAAGGCGTGCATGCATGTTTTTGGTGGTTCTGTCAGTTCTCGCACTAAGAATGGTTCTGAAAAGAAAGTCTCTTTATATCTTACATTATATATAACAGGATAAAACAATGCCACCTCATGCAACATAAATGCCACATCATCACCAAAGAATGCCACCTCACCCAGAATTAATGCCACATCATCTTTAAAGAAATCCCAGTCATGTGCCACTTATGCATACACGAAGGACACGTAAGCATTTAACATGCCACCTAAGAAGAGTGAAATCCACCTAGGCATTTATTAATATGTGGCATAATTCGTTCCAGATAATGATGAAAAAATATGCCTCTTGGCGGGATTTGAACCCTGGTCTAAGCACCCACAACAATCTCATCTACCACTAGACCACAATGATAGTTGTGGTGAGTTTCTAAAAAAACTAATAGTATCTTTAATTCAATTTCGGATTTAATGTTTACAATTTTAAATTTGATTTAATGTTTACAATTTTAAATTTAAAACAGCAAAATCCTTTCATTTTGTATTTAAAACCATTATGAAACGTATTGCATACTAGAGAAAGTTTGACATATTCCTTGCAGACATTTTGTTAGAGAAATTTTAGGGTGGTATTTTAGGCAATCACAATCACATAACTGCTTATTATATCAATTCCATTAAAAGTTTAAATTGAAATCAACATTTGAATCCATTTATTGTCGTTCGATTCTCCCATCAGTCGCACATTAGTTCAATTTTGATGATTTCAAATTAAACACCAACATCTGATTCGATAATTATTGAAATTAGGGTATTGATGATACAATTGAGTCTACATTTTTTAGCCAGGTTTGTTTGATTTTCAATTTGATTTTCAATTTGATTTTGAATTACTTTGTACATCCTATTCAATACACAATATGAAATTGATTAATTGTAGCTATATATAGTGAATTTGAATTAAGTATGTTGATTGAGTTTTAGAAGTTTGTGTATGATTTGTTTAGTTGATCACGACGATTGCTTTCAACCCAACAGGAACTCAATAAGCTTCTGAATGCTTTAAGTTCAATCTCATAGTAGTTTATAAGAAAAAGTCTGAAAGATGTTTTTAATCCAGGATATTTGTTGGCTACAATAAATCCATCAGGATATTTTGATATCTATCACATTGCTAGAGAATTGAACAACATTCAACAATCCCAAAGAATAAGGAAGGCAGCCAGGTTAGGTTATCGGATAATTAAATTTTTAAATACTAATGAGCTTTAGTTTTTTTTCGTGAGA
This sequence comes from Tanacetum coccineum, assembly GCA_026074375.1. Taxonomy (NCBI): domain Eukaryota; kingdom Viridiplantae; phylum Streptophyta; class Magnoliopsida; order Asterales; family Asteraceae; genus Tanacetum; species Tanacetum coccineum. The sequence goes on along the minus strand of BQNB010156635.1, from coordinate 1,154 downwards.
ATTGAGAATCGCAAAAATAGCTCTGTTACATTTTTGTATAAATGTAAGAACTTGATATCGGGTAATCCCTCTTTTCTTATGATCCTATGTGATCAGGTATCCATACTTCATTTTTGAGCCTGTTTGGGACAAAACCAAAGTTGGGGCGTGGTTGAGAGTGAACCGTATGTTGAGAAACCAACCTTGTGTCACACTATCTACCTCCATGAGTCAATATCAAGAGAATTTTGATTCTTATAACGGTAATGTTGTTTATTATGGTTTCCACTGTGAAGGGATGTGATAAACTGATAATGTAATTAAGAAAGTAAAAACTTAAAACCGAGGGTATAACACGTAATATACATCCAAATCCTACAACGGAGTTGGTTCCTCCAAACCTCTACAACACCCGTTGACAATGGTTTTATTGAAACTAATTTTTCAGTTAACATCATGTTTTATGGATTTTTTTTTGTTTTTTTTTATCCATTTCTTGAAAATAATATGATTATTATTTATTCTGTTTTTTGAACTCAATATGTAGATATTATTGATCGTGTTGTATATTGTGTTTGCTATTTTTAAAAGAATAAACGTTAGGTACGAGAAGATACAATAACTGTCACTTGTTTGCATACCTAATTTGATTTATGTATGTTGTGTACAGCTAAGGAACATGGTTTGGGCACCTCAAAACATGATGTGTGTCTCATCTACTCGAACATGCACAATAATCATTATCACAAAACTTAAATGAGATCCTTAGCTTATCTGGGCACGTGGCACCAACTGAGGTAGTGTACTTTGATCATAGTACTACAAAGTCCTGGATATTCAATATAAATCTGCGACCATTCATTATAAATCTTATTTGATATTGTGTTGTGTTGATTTGCATTTAATAGTGATGTAGCATATGACCATGTTTACTTTGTTATTTTTCCTTCAACTAATTTTATTTTAATGATGTATGAAGGAGTTTTCATGGTTGCATTTATCATGACCAAAGTGGATGAAGATGACCTTGATGTTTTATAGCATTCAGATGAAATGTATCAGGTAATATGAATAGATCTTATACTTATTTGTATTTTGGATTGTAGGCTCAATGACTACATCAAAAGAAACATTGTAACAAAATATATGCATATGCTTCAACAAAATTATAAATA
>BQNB010156634.1:0-15247 GCA_026074375.1 Tanacetum coccineum | reverse complement strand
AGTCATTAAAGGGGTGTTCGACTGTTATTGAAACTGTTTTTTGGTTGTTTAAACTAAAAAATAAATATTTGTATGTTGGCGGTAGAGATTTTGGTCTTTTGGTCATTTAACAACATAAGGTTTTTTTTAACTGTTCTATTGCCTTCATGTGCTGGTAGTGAAACTGTTTTTGGGCTGCTGTTTTTCTGTCATTAAAGGGGCGTTCGACTGTTTTTTGGGCTGCTGTTTTGCTGTCCATTAAAAGGGGTGTTCGACTGTTAGGTTCTTACTACAATGTGGTTTGGGTATTGTTGTATATTACTGCTATTGAAATGTGGTATGGATATTGCTGTAATTGTGTCACAATAAGTACTCCTATTGAAACTGTTACATCTTGGTTGTTTTGCTATTGAAATGTGGTTTGGATATTGTTGTAATTGTGTCACAAAAAGTACTGTTATTGAAACTAGTTTGGGTTGTTTTGTATGAAATGTGGTTTGGAACATTCTGTTTTATATGCCTTCATATGCCTGTTTACATATGCTGATTTGCTGCATTTAATTAGAGATGGAAGTTTTTGTATAATAATTTGCAAGTAAATTTTTTTGGTAAGCTATGGACATATCAGAGAGGGGATGTAGCCCACATTCTATTGTGTGGGGACATAGAAAAACAAACCCATCTAATTTTCTTAAAGAAGCTATAGCTTACTCATGGCCGTCTAAAGAAAATTTCTGGGATTGTTAGTTCACATAAAGCATATGGAAACCTGAGGTTTTTAGGGCATGACTCAAGGCGAAACTGCTTTCAACAGATCAATTCTTGGTTGACATTCCAGATGGAGGAATTCGAAACGAGGTTAAACTATGATGAAGAATTATAAATGCTTGACCGGGTAATAATGAACGAGATGCTATCTTGGGCAATGTTTTTTGGTTGTTTAAACTAAAAAATAAATATTTGTATGTTGGCGGTAGAGATTTTGGTCTTTTTGGTCATTTAACAACATAAGGTTTTTTTTAGGATATACTACCATGTTGGCTTATGATCCAGATTCTCTTTATGATTTGCTAAGACAGGAAGTGAACTACAGCTTTGAAATGAGAGATATCGTTTGGGACAGTAAACCGACTGGAATCGTTGCAGAAAATCTGACCCTAAACAACGTTGTTTACCAGACACCAATAGAAAGAGAAAACACCCTATTTTGGGATATGGACAGTATTCCATTACCACCTAATCTTTACCCGATTTTAGGTGGTAATGGAATAATGTCCATATCTTAAAATAGGGTGTTTTCTCTTTCTATTGGTGTCTGGTAAACAACGTTGTTCATGCCAGATTTTCCGCAACGATTCCAGTAACGACTGTTCCCAACGATAACTCTCCTTTCAAAGCTTTGTAGTTGGGCGGTCACTTCCTGTCTTTGCAAATCATAACAGAACATCTGGGATCATAAGACATGGTTGTATATCATAAAATTTTTTAAGCACAATATGGATCAGGTGAAATCTCCATCACAGAGATAGATGAATGAAGCTGGGGTGGGTTGAGTCTTTGCCCAAGATAGCATCTGTTTGATTACCGAGTAGCTTTATAAATTTTATTCATAGTTAACCTCGTTGGAAATTCCCCATCAATTCGTCCTAGAATGTCAACCAAATATGATCCTGATTGAAAGCAGTTTCGCCTTCGAGTCATGCCTAAAACCTCAGGGTTTCCATATGCTTTAATGTGAACTACAATCCCAGGAAATTTTCTTTCGACGGCCATGAGTAAGCTATCAGCTTCTTCAAGAAAATTAGATGGGGTTTGATTTTCTATGTCCCACACAATAAGAATGTGGCTACCATCATATTCTGTCTCCTGATATGCCATAGCTACACAAAAATGTACTTGCAAAATATGGGAAAACTGGTTTTGACATTCCCCCAGCAACATGATAATATTTACAACAAACGAGAGACTGGCCGCAACCATTGTTAGTTTGAGAAACAAAGGATTCCGTATGATTGTTTGTTTACGTGCTGGAGTTCCCTCAATTCTGAAAAGCACAATCCATTTGCCCATTCCTGCACGTTGGCGACTACGTTAGTCATCATTATCTTCTCCTGCAAATTGGCGATGTTTGCCTTCTCCAGCAGCGAATCATCCGCAGTTATCATTTTGAACTTAATTCATTATTCAATCATTTCATTTTACCGAGTTCAATGTTAGCGAGATTAGTCAACATTTTTATCTTTCGATGCAACAGCAAGATGCTATTTGTAACAACTAGTTTTGTTGGTTGGATAACAGGTCACATTTTATTCATGAAATGGATTGGAAATTTATTAGTTTGGATCCGTCAAAATAGATCTATTCGAAAGTACATTCTCTGTTGATACTTAATTATGAACATCATTTTCATCTGTAGTCTCATTTTGAACTTATTCTCTGTTGATACTTAGATTGTCATATCTTTGATACTTATTTTCATATCTTTAATCTTGAATAGCATTTACCCTTAACCTCCTTGGTTTCATACCTTTTTATCCTAATCATCATGAGTGTAAAACTTCATCCTGCAAATTGATAAGAACCCTGAATTTTTCTGGGGAGAAAATGAGGCTTCATTGTCTGAAGCCTTACCTCCCATTACATCAGTTTCTATTTCCTCGATTGATCTGAAAAACGCTCCGTACCCCTGGCCTCCATAACAGTCGGGTTTGGGTAACAGCCATGGATCAAAAGGGCAGTTCATAACAGTCTCGGGTCAAACTTGCACAAAGTTCGTAAAAGATAATTGCACTAAAATAGTCTTAAAAAAATACATAAATGTAATATTACCTTCAACCGTAAGTTGACATTAATATAAGGACTTTCTTGAGATATATGTACATGCATATTATACCTTTATATTAAACCTTAAAAAGTCCATATATTAATGGCAAACAAGATAAGAGTTGTAACTTGTAAGTATAGAGCACTTGGGCAATTAGAGGAGTGGTACAACTCAAAAATATATTCAAATTTAACCTCATTATAATGTATGCATTTATAATGACCCCCCAATATTTACTTGCACATTATTAAACACCACCTTTCTTTCTCCTCTTCTTTTTATTTTCATAACAATTCTTTTTAATATTTTGTGTTAAAAAATATACCAAATTCTTAAATACGCTTATCCTCTTATAGGAATAATTAAATAAACTTAAAACTTGCACTTCAACATTAGATACCATCATGGTGACAAAACTTTTAACAATTTGGACATGCATTACTATTATTTTACAAGAAACCCATAAACCATTTTCTAGCATAAATCATAATACTGTTATATACCATTCTAACAAGAAAATGATTCCAAGATAAAAATTATCAATTTGTAATAAAAATTTGCAAGAACACAATGTGAATATATATATTACTACATCGTTGAATTAAGATTACTATTTTTCTTTGCTTTTCAGAATCTATGCCAGTTTTTAAGAGTAGCTTTTGATTTTTATATTTTTTGGTAACGCTGACACATTGGCCAAATAATCCACGGGGTTTAAAAGTAGCTTAATAAGTAGTCAATGCATGCGGTAATTAATAATATGTCAATAAACAACGTTTTATTTGTAAATATATACATCATATATTCTGTGTAACAGAAATTAATTAACTTCCAACTAAATTTAGAAAAATAAATAAGCGGAAAATAAAGGGCATGTACCTTTCGAAAATGGCATCTTGAACAAATTTAATAACACTGATTGTGGCAATATTCTCCATTCACGACCCATTCCCTATCTTCTTATGCATCATACTTATAAGATCAATTCCATGAGAAGCTAACCTATCCATTTCTTTAATAAGATTAAAAAGTCATTTAACTTGACATATTTTGCGGTTGTGTATAGCCATTCTGACATCAAACATTCAAATGAGGATCATTCCGTGTATTTTGTAACTATTTTGCCATGTAAAATGACCATTTTACCCTTCAAAATTTGAAAAAAGTAAAGGTGAAATGGTCATAAAATAATACAATGATCGATCGACAATTGAAAGTTTGATAACAGAATGGAAAAAATATAAGATGTCTACACACAACCACAAAAAGTGTCAAGTTAGATGACTTCTAAAGTCGTTAGCCCTAAATAATTAAATAAAATAAAATGTTGATAAAAAACTTTCTAATCTTTTATATAATAAAAGAATTACATCATTTCAGAGTTTTCTATTAGATTAAATCTTATGTGAAAATAAATTGGACCAATCAGAATGCTTGATTTTGCCACATAGGCAAAATCGTGCGATTTGATTGGTCAATAAAAAGTCAAAATTGAATCAATTTGGTCAAAATTAAAAAAAATTGGTGGAGAAATTTGATGGAGAAAAAAAACACATAAAAATATATGTGTCAAATTTGTGAAAACAAATTTTTTTTAAAAAGGGAGATAATTAATAAAACTTTAGTAGTTTAATTTTAAATAAATTATATGGAGTTAAAAGTGTAAATTTATAAATTTACAAGTTTTATTATAACTTTAAAAAATAAACAAATAACCCCTTAAACTTTAAACCTCTAGACTTTATATTTTAAAATACAACAAACGTAAACAATTTCTTACTTCCAAACAAAGATTTAACATTATCTAATCACATCTCAAATCTACCCGAAGAGTTTTTGGTAGATTTTTCATTGTCGGCCTGAAATCATGTTGTACAACCGAAGCACATCGAAGGTTCACTTGACCCGACTCCGGGCTACCTAAAAGGGTTGTTTCGCTGGGATTAGTTGGCTCACAATGTCGAGTCAAAAAACAGGTAAATCAAAAGAAAAAAAAATAGTAATCATCCTCAAATTCATATACTACGTAATATATAAAAGATTTAATGAATCTATTATCTTCATATATTTCGATAATACTCTATAACATAACTTATAAAACAGAAAAAATATATATATATGTAGTTTAAAAAAACATAATGTCTAAGCCCCGTGCGTGCACGGCTATTAAAACTAGTATCAATTAAATAGTATCAACATCATCAATAATGAATTGATTATACAAATTAAGAAGTTTTGTAATTAAAATGATGATTAAAAAAAAGATTTAAAACACATGAAAAGGTTCATACTGCATGTGTAATTGTTAAGCATTTTATAAACTAGAAAAAGCTTGTACATAGTATAACAAGTTTTATAAAATCTAAATTAATGATTTAATAAATTATTAGAGTTTTAAAAAGATACACCATGGTGGATGCTCTTAGCATTCTTTTTGTAATGTGTGTTTCTTGTGATCAAACTAATCAACTTCTCTTGTCATGGACTTCGGATTTTCAAATCCAACTTAAAAAAATAAAAACAATATCAATGTGGCCAGATTCGTATATATAACCATGAAGAAATCAATTTGATAAAGGCTCTAGCAATCAAAAATAGCTAATCACTTTCTTTTATTTCTTACTTTAGCATAACAAAATTACTAAGCCAATCGCATGCCATAAAGAATAAATAAAGGGTTGTAATACCATCTGACACTTATTTTACTTCCCAAATAGTCCAAGGCAAAAAAAATGGCAAATATATTAAATATGTGTTTTGAGGTTAACCACAAACCACCATTAAACCGAACCAAACTATCATATAACCACGAACACCGTAAAACCGAACCATAAACATCATAACCCGTAATAGATCTATAAGAAGCTAGACTTCTTTTACATATACGAACTTAGAAAAAGAAGCATAACAAATTGAACTAATTACCAAACAAGCCTAGTTTCATACCTATTTTACGAATACATACCATTTTTCATGGCTTTACCAAAACGACCCAAGATGCATAAACTTGTGCATCAAAACGCACAAGCTTCATGTATACAGTGCATTTGGGTTATGGACCAGGCGCACAACAAGTGATGCATATCAAACAAACAAGCGCAAAAGAGTCTATGCACTAGATGCACAAACAATTGCATCTAGGCTATGCACTAGCTGAACAAGTATTTTGCATCTAAATGGAACAAGTTGACTTCCTAACTAGTTAAAGCATGCATAGTTTGAACTTGAACTAGCTAACTATAATAGTAAAAATTCAAAGTTATCAAAGTACAACATAAAAACAAATGCACCACGCAACAAAAATACTTGCAAAGGAGTTATGCACTAGGTGCACAAAACTTATGCATCAAGCGTACAACTCTTATGCACCAGACGCACAAAACTTATGCACCACAATACTTACACGGCGCACAACCTTATGCACCTGGTGCACAAAACTTATGCACCAGAACACTTATGCACGGCGCACAAAGCTTATGCATCATGGTGCATAAAGCCTATGCATCCTACTTGGTGGTGCATTAAGCGCACAAAACTTATGCATTAGGCGCATAAGCTTATGCATCTTGATGCACCAAGCGCATAGTATGAAGTGCATAACATAGTATGATGCGCTCATATTTACCATCGTTGGATGGGACAGGTGTCTTATATCTAAGAGAAGGAGGTACGGTGGCGCCGTTTCTGGTGCCATCGCCAACGGCGTAAGAAAACGGTTGGCGCACCGTTACCTCGGTGGCGTTTTTCGTTGTCGCGCCGTCACCACCAGCCCAGAAAAAATAAATTTTTTTTTTTGAAAAAGATAGTCGTTGGGGTGTTTGAATGTAACGGCTATATAGCCGTTTTTTTGTCCTTTTGCCCCAAAATTTCCAAATTTTACCCCCTAAAAATCATATAAATATCTCCTTATTATTTCATATTTCACACACACTTCCAATACATTTTATAACACATAAATCTTCACTTCTCTAATTTTTCTTTCAACAAAATGAATCCCAACAACCCTTGGATTACCGGAATGCTTAACGACCATTCGAACCAAATGATCGGGTCGTCTTCGAATCCGGCCAACAATCAGGGCTCGTCTTCGAATCCGAACGGAAGAATAATTATCTTATGTATTTTTTTAGTTTTAATGATTTTACTTTTATTGTCTTTAAGTTTAATGTATTTTTTTTCTTGTAATGTGTTTTTTTTAATGAATGAAGGTAATTTTAGTTAATATTGTGTATTTTTAATTTTATATATATATATAAAAAATAAAAAAAATTCCAACGGCACCAGATTTTCTGGTGCCAACTGTTACCCCACGAATGTGGTGTCGTTGGGTTTCTGGTGCTGTTGGGAAAAAGTGCTGACAACGGCACCACTGTACCCAGGGTGTTTTTGTAATTTGTCTGATAATACATTGTTTCATCAAACCGACGTTTTCCAGGTTCATGTAGATTATAAAAAAAACTGCGTTTTGTACTCTTTAAAACGCAAATAATCTCTTTTTAGCTTTTTTCACCCAAACACTCATTTTAGATTTTTTACGTTTACAAACTGAAATAATCAAATAATCAGTTAAAAATGTACTCCCAAACACCCTCTTAGCATCCATCCTACATCATTAATCTGAGATCACATTATTTATCTTGCAACAATATCATGACTCATAACTAATACTGGAATGAAACGGCTCTTATGAGCGGGGAGAACAAAAAAAAAATGATAAAGATTCATGGAACGTTGCACATGTTGATTAAAAGAACATGAGAATGGGATTTTAAACCTCGGACGCTTGGAGTTTTTAAAGGGTCAAGCACAAGTGGACATAAATCCCGATTCGACAATGCAAGCGTAATCGTCTTTCGGGGTTACGGAAATGGACCCGAGCATTATGGCCCCGACGCCTTGCCAAGGCGGACGGTGGGATTGTATCGATCCAAAGAGCAACGTTCGTTTGAATCGACCGCAAGTTCCGGTTTTTAAAACCGGGAATGTTCAAGAAAATGCTTCAACACATACGAGTTAGTGCGCAAGATGGAAGCACGATGTTTTGAGCGAGAGTCTCGTCGCGACGAGAGAGTCAATTTACTCGAATCTCAAAGATAGTCCGAGGTATTCGGGTGCTAACTATGGTCACAAGGCTCATTGGATTCGTGAACGCCGCTATCGTAAAGGCCCAACAAGCACGAATCAGGCATAAATATCCAACGCAAGAATAATTATCTTATGTATTTTTTTAGTTTTAATGTCTTTACTTTTATTGTCTTTAAGTTTAATGTATTTTTTTCTTGTAATGTGTTTTTTTTAATGAATGAAGGTAATTTTAGTTAATATTGTGTATTTTTAATTTTATATATATAAAAAAAAATTCCAACGGCACCAGATTTTCTGGTGCCAACTGTTACCCCACGAATGTGGTGCCGTTGGGAAAAAGTGCTGACGTGGCAGCACTTTTTCCCAACGGCACCACTGTACCCAGTGCTCTTAGTTTAAAATCAAAAACCAACCAAAAGATAATCAAGCATCCAATTAGAACATTAACGTGAATTTCAAATTCAATTCTCGTCGTGGACACGACATCAGGAAGATTAATTATTACTTTTCCTAAAGTAATTCTTACATCTAATCAGGAAATATTATTATTACTTCGACGCGTTCTCACGAACGGTATCACATACCTACATTAGGAGTTGATCCCTGCTTGACCTCTCTTATAAATGGAGGATTATTCACCTCATAAGAAACACACAAATACACACAAACATTACGATCCATCACTAAGAAAAGAGGATTAAGTAAAAAATATCTATCCTACCCGTGTTCTTCGTTCATGGTGATCCCATCTCTTGTATCAAGTAAGTTTTAATATTATGCTTAATGTTATTTGATCGTTCATATTATGATTATATGTTTATTGGGATATTAATCAATATGATTATATGTTTCTTGGAATAAATTAATAAACACTTGATTGATAGACTAGTGTGTGTAAATCAAGGTGTGTTTAGTATGTGTGTTTAGAGAGAGAAAATAACTAACTTGCCTTTTGATTAATTGATATTGATACAACTAACCATGGCATAAATACATTCCCTATTTATAGCCATCTTGGTTACTAAACTTTTCTAACTTAACACAAATAGCCTCCCGGCTTTTACAATAGTGCTAAGTAGATTATTTCTTTATTTCTAACATTCTCCCCCTAAATGATCTACTTTGGAACTATCCTTGTTGTTTTTTTGATGACGACTTATTCCTTATGCTTGAACACTTTATTCTGAAGTAGTCCGTCATTTTCTTTTCTTTTGAAGCTCGAAAATGCTGAGAATTCTTTATGAAAGATGAAGACGACCTTGTAGCACTTTCTTTGTCTTTGAAGGTATAAACTCTACTTTCGAACTCAAAATTAGCATTCTCAAAAGCTATCTTGATCTTCTTTTAGCAACTTGAATCTTTAAAAGATTGCATGAAATCTTTAGCTCTTGATCTTGAAGGTAGATTTCAATCACATAATGTTGCTGACGAACGATCTTTGAATAAGATGATATTGATTGAGCATTGCTTTGTAAAAGACTTAAACACTTGTCTTTTATCCTTGAATCTTCATACTCTTTTAGCTCCCCCTCAATCACATATCCATCTCTTGAATATTGAAGTAGTGATCTTGATTGTGAAGACTTTTTCTTGAATGAATTGTTGTTGAAGACGATGATGATATTGTTGAAGTAATCTCGTGCAAATGTTGAACCGGCTATCTTGATTGATCTTTAAGCTTGATGAAGCACTACAGCTTATTCTAAACATGTGATGATTTATCCTCTAAACATATCAATACGAAAAGATAATAACAAGATTTTCTCATTCTGTTTTTTGCTTTCTCTCTTTTCTTTCAATCCTCACCAACAATATATACATTTTCTCATTCTATTTTTGCTTTCTCTCATTTCTTTTATTCCTCACCAATCATGAAGATAAAACTTATCTTCTCGATCAAACTACTTTTTAATACAATGATTTCCTTAATCTTTAATTTCGTTTTGCCTATTATCTTGAGTTGTCCCCTAATTTCTTGCTTATATTTTCTCCCTTTTATATACTTGGATATATCTCTTAAGTTTCAAGCTTATATCTTCTCCCCCTTTTATATACGAAAAATACTAAGCTTATTTCTTCTCCCCAAGTATACATATATTTTCTCCCCTCATATTTGGCAAATACTAAGCTTATATATTCTCCCCCTCATGATGATTATGATCCATCATGAACATCAAGATAAGCTCCAAAATAAGTTCCAGGTGAAGAATATCATTTGAAGTCCATGAAACTGAAATCAAAATCATTTCTTTTCTTTTCTAAGAATCAAACATTCTCCCTTTATCAAACATACTCCCGCAAAATAACCCATAAGCTCCCTCAAACCAACAAACTTGATTGCTATCATTCCCGTGAAGGTTGAAAGGAAACTTTTGTCATTATAAGATTCGTTGAAGATGTCATGCTTGTGAAAGGTAGATATGTTGTTGTTGTATGTTGTAGAAGATGAATGAAGAATTATCAGAGTAGGAACCATCTTCCACATCAACCATGATGTTTATACATCATAAGATCATGCTTTGAAAATTTCCGATGAAAGTTATTTGAAAAATATAACCAAATCAATATCTCGATGATAAGGATGCGGAAATATAACCATAATTGCAAAGAGGCATTGATCTCATGAACTTAGTGTAAAAAACAACTTTTTAGTGATAAAATCAAAGAAATGTCGTTTTATGTTTTCAAAAACAAATTTCAAAGAAACACATAACAACTAGATCACATAGATTTCTAGTTAACACTTATTTGAATCATTAAGCAATCATTTTCAAATGAGTGACCTACGTTCAGCGTTGGCATGACGTTAGAACTGGTAGGATTTCCATTCGATCATTGTGAATACTATATTATAGTATTACTCTCGAATGTTCCAGCATTGTCATAGAGACTTGAAAATGTCACGAAGACATATAATCATGTACCTTTTGAATTATTGATGTTTAATACAAACGTAATTTTGTGTCCTAAAGATATTTCATTGAATATTAAATTGGCTCTAGACTCTTGTGCACTTTTTAGTAAGCAAGGATTGGAGCAAAATGTCCTTTATTCAATACCAACATTCTCGAAATGAAAAGTCGATAGATTATGTGTTAATATTCATGAGAATGAAACAAACACTTTTTGAGAAGTACTTGAGTTGCTATGAGATGTTGTGCATTTGCATAACTGGGTCCATGATGTCTACTTCAATACTAGAAATCAACGAATGAAATCCGATAGCATATGAGTTGACCCGGTTTCTATTCTAGTTTAGGAGAAACACCCTTTATCATTTTCTTATAAGCCTCTCACTTTTTAACTCCGACATTTATCTTTGCTTTTCATTTAATTCTTCTTCATCATATCCTTGTCACTTTTGACATCTTTAGCTTTTGTCGTTCAATCTTTCTCATTCAAAGATTTATCTCTTAAATCCTTTTGGCATTCAAAACATGTTGTTTTGCACCTCAAACCCCATAACCTAGACCTAACTTTCCTAAATTGGAAGGAAGACTCCGGGGTAGATCAATTCTGGTTCTGGAAGATCATAGGAGTATTTTGAGAGTAACTAAATCACACTGTGCAGCTCAATCAACATACGCCAAGAACCATGATGAAAATCTGAAATCGTATCATGAGATTTTGATAAGATCAAGAGAATTTAGAACAAGCACTCTATCTGTTTTCGTATGTGGTGGCATTTCTTTTCTTGCATACTTTTCTCTTTTTCTTTTCATGTGTTGTTCTTGCTTTTGAAGCACACGACATATACTTTCATTTTTCAAGTATACGATTTCTCAATTCTTTATTTTTGTTTTTTCTTACAAATCTCTCTTTCTGATTTTCATCATCTCACTAACATCATATGAAGAAGAAAATCTTGATCTTTAAAAGTTTTCAATCATTGTAAAGACACTCCCCCTTAACATATGCCAAGAAATATTTTAACATAAAGCTAAAAACGCAAAAATATGGATATGTTAAGATGAAATGTAAACAATTTACCATTTTCTTGACTTTCTGAAAACTTTTCATAAAAAATTGTACGGATACTCCCCCTCGAAAAATACCATATCTTTGTTAAAACCTTTATGGGGTAGATCCTCTTTGCACTTTTGAGTCTTTATTTCTTTAGGCACTTTTTAAACAAAAATTACATCGATTTGAAGTCATTTTAAAATTGATTTTATCTTTAAAGTACCACATTTTTAAAATCAAAATCGATTAGAACTCATCAGACTTGACAGCATTGACTTTTTAAATAGCTTGATTTCATCATTTAAGTACCACATAAAATTTTGAAAAATATTTATCAATGACTCAAGTCAAAAAAAACTTCTCTTCTTTTTCAAAGATAAATGTAGTTTTCTTTTTCGTCAGTGCAATTTTCTTTTGCTTCAGTGCATTTATCTTTTTCTTTAAAACTCGGGTTATGTACTCAAATGTACACAAGCCATCATTTTAAGCTCGGGTTTCATACTGAAATTGTATGAAAGCCATCAAATGAAGTTCGGGTGTTAACTTGAATTAGCTAACAACCATTATAAAAACCAAACATCTTTTTGTATTTTCTATAAAATTTTGAATAAACAAAAATCATTTTGTCATTTCTAAAATTTATAAAAGAAAATCTTTTTAAACTTTTTTATCAAATTTTATATCAAAGAAAATCTTTTTGTATTTTTCCTAAATTTTATATAAAAGAAAATCTTTTTGTGTTTTCTAAAACTTTTGTAAAAAAATCTTTTTGTATTTTTGGATTTTCTTAAACTAAAAGAAAATATTTGAAGTTCCTATCAAATTAATCAATAACTTTTGGTACCCACTTAAGCACGTTGCCAACGAGTTTACCATATTTGGAGAACCAAATGTAAGTTGCGTCAATTTGATGCATAGAAGTTGAATTCCAAGGAGAATTAAAACACGGTGTTTCATTTGGAAATAGCTTTCTTGGAACCAACGAGGACTTAAAACTCTTTTCATTTGTTCATTTTGACTTATAAAACCTTAATGTTTCATTAGGAATTTTAAAATTTTCAAAGGTGTAAACACCGTTTTGAAATCCGTTGTTTCATTCGATGTTTTAACCCTTGTGGAAGACAAGATTTCCATTTATTGTTGAAACTCGGTGTTTCATTTTGAAAAAAAATCGAAAGGAATGGAAACCTTACATCTTTCACCTTTTTCAAAACTGAATCATCTCTTTTATGCAATGAAAACATTTCATTCCTAGAATACTTGAATGGTTTGGAAATGTTTTCTCCCTTTATTTTCCAAATTTGTTTTGAACTTTCATTTTTCTCATGATTTTGAGAAGCAAATGTTTCAGATGAATGTTGTTTCTTCAAATACTTCTTATCTTTTTGCAAAGAATAAGTAGTAAACTGAGAAAGCTTCTTCGAAATTGAGTTTGAAGATTTACCCGTGTAAATATTTTTTGAAACATTCACTTTTGGAATTGATTTAGTGAAAACTTGAGAACCAGCCTTTTTCTGTTTTATTGAATCAAACAATCTTTTGTAATACATTTTCAAATCATTGTTCTCTTTTTCAAGTTTTTCACAAGAAGTTTCATGTTTTTCTTTCAACACATTATATGATGTTCTCAAATCATTGTTTTCTTTTTGCAACGAAGTGTAATTTTGAGAAGTCAACTGTGATTTTAATAAAGCATTTTCTTTTTCAAGATTTGCAAAATACGTCTCAAATTTATTAGTTCTTTTTGAAAGCTTTGTTTTGACATCATCAAAATCTTTGACTCGTTGTTGTAAGCCCTTTTCTAACTTTGAAATCTTAGTCTCAAACACATTTTTCTCGTCATCAAAATATTTTACTTTATCCCTCATTTCTTTTACAAGTTCCAAATTCTTAGACTCAAACGTTGAACTTGACATGGAAATATTTGAAACGTTTGATTCATATTCTTTCTCGATCATTTCAATCATTTTCTCAAGAGAAGTATCATGTTTTGAAAACTTAAACTTTGTTTCAAGTCTTTGTTTCCAAAGATCACTGAAAGCCAACAAATCATTATACTCTTTTTGCACCGAAGAAGACACTTTTTCAAGAAATTCATTTTTAGTCAGAAACATTCGTTTGTCTTCTTCAAAAAGAATGATTTACTGTTTCATCTCTTGATTTGAAATCTTAAGTTTCTCCAAAAGTTCTGAAATTTAAGATTTCATTTGTTTAATCTTTTCTAACAACTCAGATTCTTTGACACCGTACACCTTTTCAAGATTATTCAACTCAGTTTCTTTTGATTTTAGAACTTTATTTTCAGTTTGCAAACTTTTTATTTTAACTTTTGAGCTCTCAATTTCTTTTAAAGCAAAATATTTTTCATCTGAAAATCGTATAACCAATTCAGCAGTTTCTTTTAATTGTGTTTGCAAACTCAAAATCAAATCCTTTTTTGAGTTATCTTGTATGTCATGAACTATTTCTAAATAAAACTCAGATTTTACCTCATAAAATGGCTCAGATTGTTCTTCCAATAATCGCATTTTCTCACACTGAGTAGAAATCAATTCATCTCTTTCTCTCAAAGTCATTTTTGCAAGTGCACGCGCCTTATATAGCTCGTCAACGGATAAATAAACTTTCATTTACACTCTTAAGTTCCTCAACTTGCACTTGAAGATTTTGAACCGTTGTAAAATCAACAACTTTGGACTTGAGATGCTCCTTTTCGGAATCCTCCTTACGCAGACACTCTTCTAGCTTTGAAATTTTCGTTTGTTTAATCTTAACAGTATTTTTCAGCTCAACTAATTGACCACTCATCGTGTCAAGTGAATCCTCTTGTTCTTTAATCTTCTTAGTATATCGTCTGTCATTATCATAAAGCGAAGAAAAAGTTATTATATATTTTTTGTTTTCTTTCTCAAGTTTTTCACACTTTGCTTTATATGATTCAAGACTCAACTTATCCCAGCTACTCATATACATGATGAATGAATCTAATGCACTCAATTAATTAACTCTAACTCACCCAACTCGTTTCTAAAATCCCACAAAAGTTCCAACGAATAAACCGATAAACGACTGCAATTAATCACCACAAAATAATATCCCGCAAACAAAAACTACTTCATTCTCAATTAAAACCGCGGACTAAAAATTATATCCAACTAACTATGTATACAAAAATTAGAGGCCATGCAAACATGTATACAAAATTTCAGTCTTATTAAAAAAATTAGCAGTCCAAATCGCAACCCAACATTTATAAATTCAGTAGATATAATAAGCCAGCCCAAAACCAACACTTATACAACAAAAAGTTTGGCCCTTTTGCAAATTGAGCCCACGACAATTGGATATATAGCGAGCCCAAAGCAAATAGCAGTCCAACACCCTAACCCTAATACT